>OMNW01024622.1:14201-38779 GCA_900303245.1 Selene dorsalis
GTTAAACCCCCCCCCCCCTCCGCCCGCCCCCGTGATAGCATCGTCTATTGGCGATCTCTCAGGGGGTGATTAACGCGATCTGAAAATGTCAAGATCGCCCAATGTTACAGTAGAAATAAACATGTTCACAGCCTGGAACAACTCATTACCTCCTTCATGACAATTGTACAAAAGCTATATTCTGCATAGCTGACAGCGTGCTGCTGTGAGTGACAGGTGGGTTAGTGTGTGTTTGGCACAAACAAGTCTGAGCCCCATGAACGCCCCAACTCTTTGCCCATTTTTGGATTAACTGGAAGTTGGGTGGAGTAAGGCACGGCTGGCAACAGCTGACTACTGTGCAGTCTGTGGTTTAAACCAGACCAGGACCTTTTCCTAACTGTAATCCTGTGAGAGTCTAAAACAGGACTAGGAATGCTGGAGTCACTACAAGTTGATATTGTACTGCGACATCAGATTCTGGCAGGAAACAGATCTGTCGTTTATGAAATTGACTTGATTTGCAGGAATGCGTAAATGAACCGCATATCATGTCACACAGATAACTGGCTCACGACCTACAGAATGTATCTGCTGTTGCAAATTAGTTGCATGTGAATGTAAATTCCTCGGAGACGGGGCTGTCATGCACACCTTAAAATAAACATGCGAGCACAACCTGCGTCTACGTTGTTGTCACTGTTCAGGAGGTGAGCAATATCTTAAGTCACAACAAAGGAGTGGTGGGAGGGAACAGGTAGCATTGGGTGAGAGGACGTTATCAGCATCATGCAGTAAGCACCTCTCTGCAGCTTTCTCTGAACAGCTTTAATTCTTCTTTAGTCTGACAGGCACCAGGAGAGCGCACAGAGATCCATGACCTTAACTTGCCTGCTGAACTGAGTGGATATGTGTTTGTTTGTGTGGTTGTGTGTGCGTGGCAGCAGTGGGGATAATTTAAGGGCACGCTGGTAGAGCTACCCTTACTGTTGTTGTCTGCTTGTTGCATACAAATATCCTCAGTCCAATGCCAGGAATTCATTTCCTGTAGTTTTGGCAAGAGGGAGTGACGAACACCAGACTCATTAGAATCTTCAAAATAAGTTTCATGCAGCTCGAGGTGCATTAACAACACGGTACACAACTAACGGTGGCAACTTTCCCTTTGTCTTTCCAGTATGAAATTACAAAACTCGAGTTTCAATTTGTCAGCTAATCCCCCTGTATGCCACTGTGAAGTGAGCTGCTGGCCAACCTCCTGAGCAAGACCTGGACTTAAAGGGCTTTCAGAGATAATGACAAGAGATGGTGTTTTTGATGGATAGGATTTCACTCTATATTGTTCCTCACGTTGGTAAACCAACCCCGGTCAAGTCAGTCAGTGCAGAAAAGCTCATCAGTGAAACTCATCCTTTGAAATGTGACAGAGAGGTGACATGAGAGAGTCTGGTGGAAATGGACTGAAGTCATCCTGCAGCAACCAAACTCTAACATCTTGATGTAGTAGATGTTATTGCTTTGTTACCTATATTTCTTATAATAATTTATATGATCATATCCTCTTTAATGTATTTAATGTTTCAGATATGTGATGCTGATACTAAAAAACTATTCAAATGTTTTTTGTCACATGCTTAGATGTATACAAAGCAACAAAAAATATAATATATATATATGAAAAATACTGTATGTGGCAGAAAATATTGTAATAATTGAATATTATCAATGAAGTGCTGATTTATTTTTGAGGGAGCTCCCCCCTCCCAATGGGACCCTGTGCCCAGTATAGATACTTTGTGAGCATGCAGTGAAAGTCGAGCGAACTGCAGCTGTGCTCATGGAGCAGAAATGCACTCTCTGGTGAGCTGAACACTCGCTGCCACTGTACTGTGCACTCACAAGCTTGGATTTAACCGTATCCCAGCAGCTTGAGTGGGGGACACAAATACAGTCACTGGGAGGGGGCAGAGTTGGAGAGAGATGTGCACAGGCTCAGGTCGGGTTGGGCTGGATTGTTTGGCCTCAGTGTAAGCTCTACACTGACTTAATCTGTTGTTGTGTTCTGCATGTCCACATTGTGACACAATACAGCCCGTTCCATGACAGAGTGAAATTACTTTTTAACAACATGACAAGTATTAGATTGTTTGCAGATTAAAGAACTACCATTTATTTAACTATTTGTTCTTGCTGTAATGCACAGTAAAAATAGATCTTTTTTTCTTTTTTTACTGGATGTAAACCATGGGCCTGGATCAGAATCACCTGTGCATGTCAAATCATGCTGTAATAACTACCAACAATGTGCTATGAAAACAAAAATCAATTTAATGGCAACTGATTTGATGTATTCGTGGGAAGCAGTGAGTCAATATGTCATGCTAATGCATATCTGAATGATAATCTAGTCATTGTCTTGGTTTCTTGATTGCTGAATTTTAGTAATTTAATTATAATCTGCATGAGAAGCTCCCTTTCTAACTCTTGTGGCACACCAACACAGACATTTTATGTTTTTTGGAAAAACAATACAATAACAAAAGAAAGAAAACCTGTTCAGCTACTTTTTAGCAGAATTGTTACTTTGTATAAATTTTAAATTAAAAAAATATTCCTTCTTGGAACACAAACAAACCTAAAAGATTAAGGGATAAATCAGTGGGGTACTTATTGGCATTAATGTTGATAGGAAAAGGAACACAAAATTACAGTTAAGAGTACCACTGTGCAAATACAGAGCTACTTGCCAGCAGTTTCATCAGAGCGCTGGAGAGACATAATTGAGGAGAATGTAAAAGCTGTTGATAGAATGTGGAGCAGACAAAGCTTTTTACAGATTAAAAAAAAAGCCTTTGGACTCATATTTTACATTGCAGGCTACTTGGCAGCCGCTGCATGTAGCAGCTATAAGTGGATCTATCCCACGCAAACCAACTGAGAAAGAGAGAGACGTGCATTGTGTCAATTTTTCCAGCCGGAGATGGGACAGTGGGGAGAATACACAGCCGTCCTCGGTAAGGTGAGACATACTGTAAAGTGCTTACTCTCCACACAGAGTGACCTCTATTAGATCTGCAGCACCAAGTCTGCTCACTTTTAATAGGATTACAACATTTTCTATACTCCCCACTGCTGCAGACAGATGCTCTCTTGGTTTCCAAATTGCTTCTTTCAAAATTAAATTTCATATTTCTCTTGGAGCGTCACAGCGGTGCAATGGTTAGCATCACGGGCAGTGGTTCTGAGCTCAATTCCCGGACCTGGAGCCTTTCTGTGTGGAGTTTGCATGTTCTCCCTGTATCTGTGTGGGTGCTCCAGGTGCTCTGGCCTCCTCCAACATGTCTGCACACGTGCAGGTTTAAGTTAATTGAGGTGACTCTTAAAGAGTAATCAACACCATTTGTTGAGACTCAAATCACAACAAAGGGTCTTTTTTAAAAAGGTTTTCCCCAGATTTAAAGCTGCAGCCACAAATTGTACATGAAGTAGCATGAATCCAACCTCATCACCTGACTCTACCATTAGCACCTTTTAGCATGAGTCTTTTAGCTGTCTCTTTTGGTTTATGGCATCACTACTCTACTGGTCTGGCTTATTGCTCTGATGCTGCAGCACCTGTGCTGAGTGTCTGTGCAGTGGTAACGATAAGACTTCTTACAATAGCTCTACTCCAGCAGAGTGACTTTTTATTGCGTTTGGTCTGTCACTTCAGAAGATTCACACGATCACCTGTGTGTGAAATAAATACGTCCCTATAAGACAATAAAGACTGACTGAGTGCTTTTAGTTATTGCACCATTAACCACCACTGAGGAGGGAAACCATATTTTGAAAAAAGTTTGGCTTTTGATACTTCCATTGAGATTTGTTATTTTTATTTTCTTTATTTTTTTGGGAAATACTGACCTTGGTAGAAGAGGGAGTAGTTCCAAACTCGACCCTTAAAGAGGAACTATGCAGGGTTTTTACCTTAACTATGCTACATTTTAACCTTAATTAAACAGCTTCAGAGTAATTGTGATGGTTAGATAAATGACTTGTAACTTGTTACAGGGGGAATGGAGGCTCTCTGTCTTCCACCTAGCGTCTCTTGGCTGAAAATCAACCTTGCAAGATCAGAGCCTCTGACCCGGTGTCCAGCTCTCGTCTCTGCAGCACCACGACACAAACACACCCCGTAACCTGTAATCTCTTGTTTATGACAGATTAGACTACACAAGTACACACATCATAATGTGTATATGATAAATAACATTATCCACCACTCCATGGATTCCTTTCTCATTGGCTTCACTGAAAACAAATGCACATGGTCAGGAGGAAGGTTAGCAAAACAGAGGAAAAGAGACCAGACTTAGTTCCCCTTTCATGTTTCTATGCAAAGACTAGGGTTTATCACTTAAAATATTTAATCTTTGGTATCCTCCGAGGTACAACAGTCTTTGTAGATGAATTTAGGACATGAAGAAGAAACCTGTGGTCATTATCTCAACCCCACCTTCACACTGAGTTAAAGTTTGAAGAGAAATTCTTGGCCTTTCGGAGTCCAGCACCAGAGCTAGTCTGAGCTGGGATTGGAAACGGAGAGATTCTGTTTACCTCAACATGTTCTGATAATTGGTGATATCGATCTGGTACCTTCTACAAAGAAAAAAAAATGTAGCAAGCTTCAGAATCAGGCCCTGATGAGTTCCGTGTTTACCATTCTGCAGGTCTGACAGTTTCCTCCTTCATCCTCAGAGTGCACACTGCAGAGTGCTTTCGTGTTGGTAAAAGGAGAAAGCACTGGATTAGCATGGGACGCACGAAACAGTGTGTGTGTGTGTTTGACCTAAACCATCACTGACCAGCTTTATCCACTGCAGATACTGTATGCATGGCAACAAAATCCTATTATAAACCCATATTTTAAGCCCTCTCATTCAAAAACAGTGAAACTTACCACCTGATTAGACAACAGCTGCGCAGCTCTGGTTTGACCTGAAGGATCTCTGAGTGTGTGTGTGTGTGTGTGATCAATGTGTGAGCGTGGAGGGCCAGAACACAACATTAAAGAACATAAGAAACAAGGAAAACACAGCTCTCCAATCCCAAGAAGAAAAAGGAGAAGGACACGCAGTTCCAGCTCAACAAAGACATCATATGTGTGTATGAGAACATAATTAAAGAAATATTGATCTTCTGTACTTTACTTCAGCAATTGGGGATCAGAAATAATAGCTGGTATTTCAAAGATGATAAATTGGCTGTAATTTTATTTTATTCTTTATTCTGTGTTTCAGTTGTTATTTGAATTACAACAATCCGAGTCAGGGAATTCAGCAAACACAGTTCCTGCATATTATACTTTATAATATCATTATTTCTAATGTGTTCTAGCTGCTAAACAAAATATGAACAATCTCCAGTGTCTCATTTTCAGGACTGCGAGGCCTATTTCAGAGCTATTTTCAGCATGTGCTGAAGTGCATGTGAGAGCCAGATTGATCTGAAGCTGGGATTGTAATTCCCTCCCCCTAATGTTCTCTCATCCTGCTCATCTGTATCAATATGATGTGTTTGTCTCTAACATGACAACACCACAGCTATCTCCCACACCACCTTTAGACCTAAGATGCAGCCTTTATAATTGTCAGGACTCCTACAGGTTTACTGCAGGATTTCCCCTAAACAAAGTGCATTCTGTATTTGTGGTTTCTCTCTCTCTCTCTCTCTCTCTCTCTCTCTCTCTCTCTCTCTCTCTCTCTGCTGCATTTCCAAACAACAACAGACAAACCCTCCACAGTGTAGCTAGATTTTCATCAGTGTCTGACCTTAAAATTATACAAAGTTCAGCTACATCTACTGCTACTACATCAGACACACACACACACACACACACACACACACACACACACACATTCATTTCCACAAAACAGAATTTGAAACCAACCCAATTTAGCATCACAAAGAAAGGTCAGGAAACGAACAAACGGTGCAAACATAGAGATACCAATTATTTGTACATTGTCAAAATTACTTTGAGCTGAACTCATCTGTCATTCAACCTTTCTATAACTGACCATAGATACAGAGTGGAACAGGAAGTAAGTCTGTTCTTTAAATGATCACTGTGGGATCAATTTGTCACGGGTGGACTCCTGTCAAGTCTACACACACATCTCAAGGATTATCAAAGCAGAAAGGACGCACCTGAATGCAGTTCAGAGCTACAGGTGAGTGCTTATGTAAATCAGAGATTTGAATTTTAGAATACATTTTCAGAAACTTCTAAAAAACATGTTTTGTGTTTTGTTACTGTGGGAAGATTGATATATTTTCTATGTATATATACGTGTGTGTGTGTGTGTACGCGCGCCTGTGTGTGCTTGTGTGAGAAAGAGAGAGAGCTTTCAAATTGTGTGTATGAAAGTGTTTCACACAGCATCTGCCATCTCTCACATCAAGCAATCTGGATGCAAACTGTTCATGTACATTTGTCCATGTAATTCTAATGCCCTCACTGCTAAAACGTGTAGCTAATTACCATTCTGGCATGAAGTCATGATGCAACTCCTGTTATGTAATTTCACAGAAAATGTATGAAGAATGTGGAGGCTGCTGTATGTGACCCACTCTGCCACACTGAAAAATAACTTCACTCTTTCCTCTTAATTAGTATGTAATGCTGCTAACTGTACATATAGAAAACCAGTGCTGTTACACAGGGGTTGGTCCAGTAAAAAGAAAACAAACAGAAGCAGATTTCTGGAGCTTGATGACCTGTGCAGGTGAGAAGGGAAATCACATCCCTTCCCACTCTGAACATGGTACAGCTTGGTGGGTCTGCCCTATATGTACTAAAGAAACTGTCTGATTGGGACAACACTGAGAGGACGAGTGCAGGCACAGCATGCGAGACAAAATATTGATGGCCAAGCCTCTACTTCTCTAGTTTGAGCTGGGAAACAGGCAGAGGGGTGATTGCCAAGCACTACACTAAAGCCACTTCTACTTTATCCCCCAGATGGAAGCCTGTGACATGACTTCACAAATTCAGTGCAAGCGCTCCAGCACAAGTACCATGCACCGGCTGCACCAGACCATCTCACCATAATGTAGAAAGCAGGTATGTCTTTACTGAGCCTAAAATGTGATTTTAGGGATGCAGATTTGCCCCTGCACCGATTTGCCTGTGTAGGATTTGATGTGAAGCCAAAACGATGCAGTGATTCATGTGAGCACGTAGGAGGGAGAGCCACTTAAGAGAAATCCTAATCACAAGCCTCCCCTCCGGCTTGCTGCAGGGGGTTTGTGGGGGATTTAAAATCACAACCACTTAGGAGTTACTGTTAATTAACTTTACAACTAACTTGCTTGGCTTAGTTAAGCACATGCAAACACTCCAACCCCACACATAGTCCACACAATACCCCACAAAATCCATTTTAGCCCCTAATTTTACAATAGCCCCATTAATCTTTACAAGGAAATATGAAACGTGACAAAAGCGTTTCGCTGAGGCAGGAGCTAAAGCTCTGTTTGCCAGGTGAGACACCCTGAAAAGAGTGAAACTGGAGGAGATTGAGACTATGTTTGACTTGTATGAATCTAAATTTGCCAGGCTGAAGGTGTCACACACCAGGTTTGGTGTGTGTTATTTGGTGAATAGATTAAACCTGAATGGAAAATGGACAGTTAAGATATTTTGAAATTTTATGTAGTGCCTCAAAACTATGGTCATTATGACTGAATTTAAATATCTATGGATCTTTGTCTGTGTGTATGTACATTGTTGTTAGTCTATATTGTGCAATGTCATACCCAAAGGCTGTGAAGAAGTGTACTGAAAGAACTCACATTTGGTCTGTTCTCCTGTAACAGGCTTTAGAATTGGTATGCCTGGTGATCGCTGTTAGTCAAGCATCACAAAGTATAAGAAAATCAATAGCAGAAGAATTTGTTTGCATTCTACTGAAAGGCGCATGCTGTTTAAAGTGAGATATCTGTGTTTTGTCTTTTTTAAGACAAAGCTGTTTAATAAATACTGTCAGAGCATGAAAACACTCTGTCCACAAAGAAACACAAAGACCATATTCAGAAGCTGAGCCCTAAAATGGGCCATCAGGTTTCTGTTACTTTATGATGTCACCACAACAGTCATCAACTTTAGCCATGTCCCCAGCACCAGCAGGTATTTATCCAGTCTACTGTTAGTGATGTGTTCTCTGTCTCCAATGATCTTTCTGTCCTTTAAAGCTTTTAACTCTATTCTTCTCTTCTAGAAATCATTTGATGACTTCTGTCTTGCCTTATTAACTTTGTCATTTTAACAATTGTGTTGTTTTATGAGTTACACTTGGACTGAGTTCCAGCCATTATTAAGGCTGTGTGTGTGCCAAACTCACTCACTTACATTAAGGGATGATAATCATTGTCTGGACACACAGCTCCAACTATATATATCTGTAAAGAAATGACCCCCCCACCCCAACTCCCACGCCACCAAAAAAAACTGCACTGATTAACCATTCATTGCCATTTGCATTTACAACAGTAGCAGGATACAATCCATTATGAGTCACTCCGAAAACAACAAATACAAAACACCCTGTTTTTGAGAGAAACATGAGATGAGGCATAGAACCACACTGAGGTGGATCCTATTTCTCTTCTGTATGCAAAATAAGTAGAAGTGTAAAAGGTGGGGCCTTGAATAAAGAAATGATTATGGCTGAGACACACCATCTGAACAGTGAGAGATAATGAAAGGGCCTTAAACAGGGAAGTGTCCTCAGTGAATGGAGCCACATAGACACTTTTTTAAGAGCAAATCAGAGGACGAGTGTGAGGGCCTTTCTATCATTACATGATTGCAATCTATCTGTCCTGACCTTGAGTTCTTAATGACGTCCTCCTTTTGCTCAGGTTGGAGAGTGTAAAAGGTCAAACATGTCTGACTCTCAGCCTCATAATAAGCCTGTCTGAGGGATCTACAAGCACTGCTTCTGTCTCCTGCCAATGGGAATGATTGTGATTATTTCCATTAATTTACTGGTTCAAATTTACATGACCTTCCATCAGCTTATCTATGACATAAAATCTATGTGTTGGAAGATGAGCAGATAATTACCAGCACAATAATATCGATAAGTTCTTTAAGTTGGAAACCAGACATCAAAGATGGAGTTTGTATCTCCACCTCCAGAATGATAAAACAATATTCACAATGAAGTCGCTATAAATGCAAACTGTATGCAGAGAGTTAGGAGTTGTGCCAAAAAAAAGTCAATTTGTTCATTTGTTGTCACTTGTCAAGGAGTCCTACACAGCGTCTCCTGTTCTGTCACTACCTGCCGCTCCGTCAGACAGTGACTAGCATGACGGCCTGTGATGCATTTTTAACTCTCTTTATGGCAGGTTTTTCTTTATTCTATATCAGACTGTGACAGGAAACATGGGAGAAGATGGTAGGGAAACTTTGGTTACAATTAGACCCCTGGTTCACCAAGGTGTTTCAACTGCTTAAACATGACTCATAGAACTATGGATTATATTATGCCTAAAGACAGATTTCCCTTTACAATAGTTTCTTGTTACATGTACCATATGTAAGGGATAATGTATAGTGAGCCTGAAATAGTTCCATTCATCCTGTTGGGGTCATTTCTCCATAAAGACCAGGCTCACTATACATTATCCTGCTTATTACACGGCTTACGAGTGAAATAAATAATTTTGCACACAATAGATCAAAATACAACTTTTATTGATTTATAAATTGCGTCATTTAGAGTATAAATCTGTCCACTGTATAAGTCCAGTCACTTCTCATCTGTTTTGCTAACCCTCCTCCCGGGTTAGGGTTGAGAAATCAATCCGTGGAGCGGTGGATTATCATACACACATAATGATGTGTGTGTTGTGTAGTTTTATCTGTGATACACAAGGGATTATGGGTTATGGGGCACGTTTGTGTCGTGGTGCCGCTGAGACGAGAGGTGGGACAGCGGGTCAGAGGCTCTGATGTTGCAAGATTGGTTTTCGGCCAAGAGACGCCAGGTGGAAGACAGCGAGCCTCCATTCTCCCTGTAACAAGTTACAAGTCATTTATTTAACCACCACAGTTTCTCTGAAGCTGTTTAATTAAGGTAAAAATGAACCATAAGGTAAATATCCTGCATAGTTCCTCTTAAAGCTCTTTTCCACTGTGCTCCTCTGATCAGAGCATCGTCCCTGGCAGCGGTGTTAACAACGGTCTCTTATACAGAAACAACAGACAGTAGAAAGCAGCGATTGACCAATCAGAGTGTAGCATTAAATACAGCCGTGTCATAAAGAAAAATAATGATCGTTGGTTCTTCAGATGAAACTGCCTTGATGCTTCCAAATCTACTTCAAATTCCACAGACCTTTAGCTTAACCTCCCACACTTTACTGATGCTCATTAAAACACATGTGCAGAGTCAGGCTGACTGTGTGGACAGAGCCACTTCATCACGAGATAAAAGCATTCACTCAGAAATGGTATACGGCATTTATCAGTGTTTACCTGCCCTCTGAGGGGCAGAGATGACCTAAGCCCTCACAACATAATAAAGACCTCCATATATAGGTTTAACGTTTGTTGACCATGATATTGGTTTTCATGGTGTAATCCCTCACTTTGCCTTTGTGCCAAACCTCCTTTCGTCTTGTATAACCTTTTTTTGACAGTGAGGGGTGTTATTAGAAATAAATGGGAGTTTTTTTTGTCTTTGCTTTTTTTTTTTTTCATTTTTTCTCCAAAGGTCAATCAATCTGTCTACAAGAAATATATTTCCATATACTGTGTTAAAAATTGCTATCAAGCATTGCTTCTTCCCCCCTAATTCCAGTAATCTTGTATAGATCACGCTGTCATATGCTGCATATTTCACATTGAATGTATAGGTCCCCTGGGATGCTGGATACAACACAAAAACTTGAACCACAATAAGTGTAAATGTGATACAGTATTGATTCTAATGTTGCAGTTTTTCCCCTGTAAGAAGGCCTCATTTGAATTACCCACTCCGGTTAGGCAGAAATCTGACAATGAGTCAGAGCAAACAAGCCCAAGGTTTATGAAAAAAAGGTGGCCTTAGCATCTCTTTGCATACTAATGCCAATATAATTTCCCTGTGCTTGTGGTACCTAGTTATAGAGCAAAAGGAACCCCTGTGAAAACAACTTCCAAGAGGCCCACCATCTGGTGGGAGAGATACAGCGTGTCAGGATTCTCAAAGAGGTGCGGAAGAAAATGCTATGAGACAGTAGTGATTCATTTCAGTCTCATACGTCCCAGAATTTCCTGATTTAGATATTATTTTAACCTCTTGGCTGCACCACCACAGCAGTCTGTCAGCCTATTGATGATCCCAGTGTGGGCTTGCCTTATTTTAGAACACTGCATACATACCAATGAACCTGTCCACCGTATCTGCTCTGCGTGGGAGAACGTTCACCAAGCGGGGGGAAAGGCGGCACAAAAAGCACGGACGACGAGGATGCATTACACCATTTATGATACGACTATGTGCCTCTCTGAATGGGTCTCAGCTGACATTTGATGATAGGGAGACATCATAGTGCAAGCATATTGTAGGAGGATATCAGACATGCTGAAACCATTAGGCAATCAGCCTTCATATGGCGACACGCACCACAGCTTTTACCATGACAGAAAATCAGCCTCTGTCAATCTCCAATATTGAGCTGGATGAACACACAAAAGGTGAGTGCCTCAGCTTTTTCCCTGTGTTTCCTGTCTGGGACACTCAGGCCGAAAAAAAAAAAATTATGGATGGCACCGGCTGGCGTCCGGGTTCCCAGAGGGCATTACCAATGCACGGCCTTCAGTATAGCCACAGGGAAGCCTCAAGGATATGACTGTCCCAATCTGAGAGAGCTGAAATCTGATTCTGCATCAGCCGTTTTCTAAGTAACTTAAATATCTGTGTGCATAAATTACAGGATCAGCATTATCAGGTATTTTGTGTCTTTTTTCACTCTCTAAGAAAGAAATACAGGGATTTATCAAGGGAGTGGTGTGGAAACAGACAGGAGCTCAGTCCCACATACCAAGAACACCAGTCACTGACTCCTCTATTGTGTCATCTGTGAAGTAATCCCCAAATCTTCTGCTGTTCAGTCGATATAGTAAGTCACATGGAGTTTGAGCAGATACCTGTACTGTATGCCTACAATGGTTCTATTAAACTTTAACATAGGGCCTGGAAATTGATAACATAGTATCTGTCATGCGTTTTGTACTTCACAGCAGAAGTGACGACAACAATGTTTTGTGAAACAGTCTACTCAGAGCACAGAGGGATGATGTAGAAAGCTGACTGCACTGTCATCCAGCACTTGAATTAAGGTAAATAGCAAAATTGTGGAAAATGAAGGAGCAAAGGCAGAAGTCATATAGTAGTTTAACCTCATTAAATATATGCAGGTGCATGGACTACTGTGCAGTAAGAAGGAGAGAATACATAAGAATCTATTTTAACAAAGAACAAGGAGTTAAATTCACGGGCGTGGTGTTGAGTAGCATTCGTCCTCTGTAGTGTCCCCACTTCTCATCCTGATTTTCAATCACTGCATGACATGCATAAAATATGTGTTTGCAGACACACATACTGGAGCTTCAATGATTGTATGAATTGAGGAGGTGCAAAATGTCCTAAACACAAACACATCAACTCAAAACCATATAAAAAGCTTTGCACTATGATATTAATTACACCTGTCACAAAATTAGATTCAATGTTCGACATTACAGTATCTGAATATTATTTTACAGAACATTAAAATATTGACAGTACTCCTAATTTTACCAAAATGCAAAGACAGCTAGAGCGGCATTCACAGGCTGCAAACTTCCACCAAGGCCATCGTCACACAACATATACCAGACATCAGAGATACAGATTCTCATTCAAAGTAAATGATCCAAATCTCTTACAAAACTTATATGTAGTACTTTCCTAACCTGAGTCCCATCCCTCCATGAAGCTCTCTGTACATTGGTTGAGTGCATTCTTCTGTAATCCAACCACAAACAACAGACAATGGTGGAAACACAAACTTCTTGGCAGAGGTAAAAATACCCAGTGGAGATAATATGTGTAAAAAGTGTCTGCTTGATATTTCAGTCAGCTGTTGGCCAGGTGCAACTTTGGAACTGGCTTTTTGTAAAACCTCTTTTAGCTGTCTCTCCCTCTGCTCCTTGTCTCCCTCAGCCTGTCTCTGTTGTTTGGAGGGAGCTGCACCGTAAACAGTGTGCAACCTTCAGAATGAAGCTTTATATAGAGAGCTCCATCAACCTCTAGAGCTACACCCAACATCCAGCATCCTGCACTCAATATTATGCAAATGTACCTAAATCAGTGGTAATAATGAGGCCATGGATATCTCTAAAGAATTCACAGAAGCTCAGAAAATGACCCCAGATCGTACACACACATTACCAACAGCTCCAACACACTGACCACAGGTCAGTTAGAAATGTGGCTTTTATATATAGTGATCCATCATGATTAATTGAAGAAAAAGAAAAAAAAGTAGCCACACAATGCAGCTGCTGTTCAGCATGAAACAGTTGAGTTTTGGTGGTCCTTAGGACAGAGCCAGGCTGCTGTCCCCTGCTTCCAGTCTTTATGCTAAACTAAGTTCTCACTGTATTCATGCACCATTCATGCAGATACATGATAGAGGGAAAAAAACAGCATTAGGTGTCGTAGTAACCAGAGCAGCATTAGTGCTCCTTGTTATTGATTCTAAGTCTCTGAACTCCACTGGAGGGATTAGGATGGTAGTCCAGTGAGTGTCAAGGCCACACACTATGATTCACATCATTTTCATACTATCAGCCACCTTGTGTGTGTGTGATCTTTTACTACTTTTCTTTTATTCTGCTCCTTAATTTCATTGACAATTCATCAAAATTCATTTGTTGGACAAACCTACAAATCATGGTCCGATTTTTGATTATGAAGAATGAATAATAGTGCATCCTGGCAAAAGGAGAAATGAAATTAAAAGAGAGAAGACCTCTTAAAGGCAGGGTTGGAGATCCTGGAAAAACATTTTGAGGAAGCCACATTTTGAAAATACACAATCCAAAAGTCCAAGCCCCTTTCCTCACACTTCTCTCTGAAGCCACGCCTCCAGAGCACAAGAACGCGCAACACTTGATCAGCGTTGGGTTCACGTCAAGGTGAAGCCCCACTACACGGGACAGCTGATACCATCACAGAGCGACCCAATATAATCCTGATGTGAGTGACGTGGCTTTCTGCGATACTGTTGCGTGCAGTGGGGCTAAACATAGCGTTGAAGATGATTGGATGGTGTTTTTCCAGGATTGTCTGTCCCACAGGTGACTGACTTTTATCATCTTGGTGAAAAAGCATTAATTAATTGGTTGCAGTCGGAGTGTGAAGAGGATTTCAAGCAATTCAGTAAAATATGCTTCAGAAATAGATCTCCAACCCCACCTTTAAAGACAGATGTTGAGATATCATTGCTGAGATTATTACTGATGGCACCTATGGACATATCCTGTTTATATTACTGTACACCACACTCAGCAGCTGTCTCCGTTCACGTCTCTTCAGAATTCTCCTGTTCTCATTGTTAGCTGGTTAAAACTTAATTAAATTGTTAAGAAATTGAGAAGAGATCAGCGATCTGGGAGAAGAAGCATCCAGATCACACTGGGTACATGAGCACAGGATGTGCAATTAATATACTCCAAAACAAAGAGATGAAAGAGAAGGCAGGCTGCAATCACCAGTCTCTTATTGGTCTTTTTCTGCCTCTCAACAGATGGCAGCAGGTAAGCCAGAGGAGTAGGTGGAGCAGTTGGAGGCCAATATATGAGGCTGGATTTTGAATCGCATCTGCTAAGTGGCCAAATAAGCCAAGTCACCCGTTAAAAGGGAGACGACAGCTCTCAGCTCTTTGCTGTGTCTTGAATCATGATTTGTTTTGATCAGAGCATCTCTATGAAATATTTTTTATGCAAAAGATAACATGCAAAAAAAGAACCATGTTGTTTTTCAGTTCTGAGTCAATTATGGGAAGCAGGTATAAAATATTAAAGGCTTGGTGTGATCCTACTGTGAAACAACAACAACAACACTGCAAAGAAGAAAAAAAGAAGAGGAATTAATTGTGCAGCCGTGCTGGTTGGCTGGTCAGTAACACCTGATTGATGAAAGTCTGTTCTGAACATTCCTCACAGTAAAGCTCCTATTCACTCAAATTGGATGTTTGTCTTTGACTTTGTACTTTAATTTTAACAGCGGTAACAGGGTGGTATTGTTTGTACCTTGTGCATAAGTATATGTGCACAATTTTAACCGTGGTGTGTTTAATATGGTAACCATGACACCCAAAAAGCAGCACATATGCAACTGTAGGAGATACAAATTATATTGTAGTTGAGATTGGAGGACTTGAGTCTGATATAGAGCATTAAATCAAATATTTTTCAAGAGCCTTATGATGTCACAGTGAAGCTGACCTTTGACCTTTTGGATATAAAATGTCATCACATTTATTACATGACATTTAATCCTATCAGACTGTGAAATTTTGTCATAATTAGCACAGAAAGTCTTCAGTTCAGTCAGTCTTCAGGCCAATGACTTTGACCTTTGATCACCAAATTGTTCGTTCCAAATCTGACCTTACAGACAACCTGAACTCATAATCCCTGCAGCCCTGGCTGTCAACGATGCAGAGACGTAAAAACATGATAAATACGTTCTGTCATTTGTCGTTTTAACAATGAATTTAATGAAAGCATAAATTGTGTCAAATGTTATAGCTGTGGTACTCTGTCAGCCTCCTTCACTGCTTCTGTGAAGTGGTGACACAAGTCAACACAAGGAACACAAATTACACCACTGAAGGCTCAGCTCCTCTCCACACTGCACCACACTTCACTCACCAAATGTTTCCAGCCATCTTGACTTAATCTGACCAGTTGCATGTGGTTGCTCCCGGACCCAGACTGAAGCACAGGGGAGGCTGAGCCTTTTTAAGCAGCCCTCAAACTCTGGAACAAGCTGCCTGTACGTGTCAGGCTGCCACTTCACTGCCTGAGTTTAAAAATCATGTTGGAAAACTTTCATTCCTCATCTCTCCACTATATATCAGACTTGACTTTATTATTTGATTGACCTTGTGTCTTTTAAGCCAGGTGTTTGTATAATTATTTTGTCGTTTTTACTCTTACTCTACTTATTCATATTTTATTTTCTCACTTTTTAACTTTTAAATGTGCTTTATAAATACATTTTAATTACTTAGGTTGATGTAATTATAGCGTTTACTCTCAAAAGGATCTTGATTGCTGATGGAATGGCTGCTTGCTATGAAACAAAAGCTGGCTGTGATATGGTGTGGTTTATATTCATAGTCATTTACCAATTTATGCATCTTGGAGTTTTGTGGATGGCGATACTGCTTTTAATCTTTGGTATCTGTGGTGTCTGTGGAAACCAGGTATTATGTATCGCAACTTCAAAAAACTCATAAAAACTGAAAAAAACACAAAGAAATTAACTAATTTGACAACGTCTGCTGCAAAAACTCACAACACAACCAAAGTGTTTCTAGGGGAAACAAAAAAAAATGATGAACCTGGCTGGGATGCATTTAACATCTGTGCTTGTTCAAAGCTTTTTACTTCAAAAGTCACAAGGCACTGAACAACAAGTGTGCATCCCAGCCGAGTTTGTCACTTTTTTATGGCCCATCGAGATACTTCTGCTGTGTTGTGAGTATTTGCAGTGTGTGTGTTGTCAAATTGATGAAGTCATTTTCTGGATTTATTTGTGTTTTGCCTGTTTTCTTGCAGATGCAGTGCAAGAAACAGCTTCAGACACCATCCTAAATCAGGCACAAGAACATCTGGTGATGGACTTGGACTGAAGCTCACACAAAGTCTTAACTTGTCACAAACAGAGCCACAACCATTCATTTGCTGATTATCAATCTGTTTACTAGACATAAAGAGATGAAGATGGTTAATTAACTTAATTACTAAACAGTTTTAGTTAGGGCTGTCAGAGTTAACGTGTTAATCACGCTAAGATTAATTTTAAAAAATAATATTTAATCACAGCCCATTTTGTCCTCTACTGTCCCACACTCCAGTCCAGTGGGTGGTGGTAAGGCACCTTCAAGTTGGTTGCCAACTGCCAATAAACTCCATAGAAGAAGAATGTCAAAAATGTAAAATATCCACACTACATCTGTTATTGTCATTTATTCCCATTCTGCTGCTTCTCTCCAGAAGTGACCACACAGACAGGTGTGTATGTGTGTCAGTGAGTTACTATGGCTACCGCGATGCTCCCGTACCCCTGGTTATTTCTGCAGCTGGATTTGCATGGGCCGGTCTGAGGCATGAAACTCCTGGGCTGAAAGGAGCCCTGCACACGTCACACCAACGATTGTGCATTTGTAGAAGGATGTTGTTGTTGTTGTCATGTGCGACATAGCTGAGTTTTTTTCCCTTCTTTTTTAATCACCCATTCATTCATCCTGGGTGGGGGGCGGTGCATCATCTTATAATGTTACATATGTTTTTGCTCTTCGTGTTCCTACACTAGAGAACTTGTTCTTCCTGTCACCAAACAGCGCTGCTCTCTCTGACATCTTCACTCGCACCGGTACCACCGGTATTCTGCATGTTGCTTATGCTTTCCATTCATATTGCTGTTATTTTGAACAAAAAACAAAAGATGTGATTAATCACGATTAACTCTGGAAATTCTGAGATTAGTTGCGATTAAAAAATTTAATTGGTTGACAGCACTAGTTTTAGTACAACATGATATGCAGTAGATGAAATATAGTAAATCAATGGTTCATTCAGTCCAACAGTGGGTTTGTTGCAGCACGTTTGTTTCTGGCTGTCTCAACATTAAACATCTTTCATCAAAGGCTTCACTTCAGGTGCATCGCCAACTGGATGCTGCGCGAGGAGACGACTTGACTCATACTCCCAATTACTGTGGGAGAGCAGATCATGTAATAGCAGCAGATTTCATTAGCTTGAGCTGATATAATATGGCAGTCAAACATTTTAATGGGTTTAGATGGATATTTTACATCTCTCCTCATTTCCACAGAGCACTCTTCAGTTTGCTACAAGAACTGCTTTTTAAAACTTCATGAGAAGTATTTATTTGCAAAATGCAGATTCCTGAGACTATTTTGAATGTGTTGTGTGCATATTCTGTATAAATTATAAACTGGTCCCAAAGTTTAGAGTCTCACCAAATAAAGTCGCAAACATCCTCTTTGTTTATCTGCCTGAAGTGAGCCTTCATTCTAACTGCGGAGCTGTGATGCTCTTGCTGAGGCTGAGAGGTTTGCATTATCGGGCAGAAAATAACAAGCTGGATCTAATATAAACCACGATGAAAGCTGCCTGTCACATCACGCCTCAGGTATGTGGCTGACTTTTTACATCACTTACAGAATTATAGATAGATAATTACAACATTACGTGGCATAAACTGTGACTGAAGAGTGGCAACATGTCAGTGTCACTATAAACATACAGCAGTCTGTTTGTTTCCAACAGATGGACTTGGCATTTATGTAAATCAGACATTTGTTCTCACCAAAACAAGCTCAAATGGTGGCGTATTCCAATAAAGTGGAAGAAAGCAGCTGTGTGTTGTGCTTTGCTTTCATCTCTGCAGGCTCTGCCATTCAAAAGTCAGATTTACATTCAGTGCAGCAGCACATGGTTGCAAACAGACACCAGTACTTACCACATGGCACAAAAAATAACTACCTCACTTGGTAAGCAGCTCATTATAATGGTGACTCACTTACTGTATATCAGAAACCAGCTATTTACAGCCTATAGCAGCATGATGATATGTGGGTTAAGCACTTGTCAGCCTGATGTGCCACCAGTTTTTTTTTTATTTCCATGAGAAAATCTCACACAGGAGGCACAGGGACACACTGCAGGAATATGATGAAATAATTCAAATACATCTTTTGTGGCAATGTGAAGTTTGGTAAAACAGTTCCTACGAATCTAATAACTTGTGGCTGGGTATATGTAATTTGTCACCCTTAATATTTTCCGCTCTGTTGTATATGGCTCAGTTTTGCATACTGATGAAATTTCATACAGTTGCCTTCAGTCCTCAATGACCAAAAATCCGTCTTGAATTATGCTAACAAAGGCTGTCCTGCAGGTACCTGCGTCTGTGCTATTATCTCAACCCCCTGCAGGTAAATCAAAAATCATTCTTGCTTCATCACACTGAGATGCTGCAGATGTGAAATTAAAATGGATTATTCTTGTTGCAGTGCTGTGTGAGTCTGACTCTATCAAGCTGTGTATACTGTACAATAAGCCCATTTAATCAATCTTATGATGCTAAAACACGACCATTTGAGAAGTTGTATGTTGCAACCTAATATGTGTCATATAGAAAGATAGGAATATGAGGCCTTGCATGAAATAAGTAGCCAGCCGGGGGGGGGGAAATTTAGGCACGCACACCATAAACTGATTCGCAAAGCAAATATTCACATTTCCTTTTCATTCATGATCTTTACACACATTGGTCTGCCACCTGTAATGACAGATTCCAGATTCTTTCAGTCACCCCTTCTGTGTTTCACCAGTGTTGGTGAACTGCAAACAGCAAATTTACTGGTTGGACATGCGCAAGTAGATGAAAAATTTACTTGCACTGTCTCAGATTTTAGGGGCAAAATGCCCCCATTTAGGGGCAGTCTGGAGCCCTGCTCTCACATGTTACATTACCATAGTAAAACATTGTTTTGGGCTAAACGATGCGATGCGGTTAGGCTTTCTTTTGGCGTCCCTTTTGTTTAACACAAACTGATTAAACTGATCAAATTTTGCAGCGGATAGCCTGAGTAAGGACAGACTGTTTTTATTGTGAAAAAAGGAGCATCTGGTGAGCTCTGCTTCTGTCGCCTCTGAGGGCCAAGACACTACACACTGACGCCAGGGACACACCGGCCGTGGAAGCGCCGCGAAGCGTGCGAGCCGGAGCCCTTCCGTTCACATCAGACGCAGGCCGCGAGCCGCAGCGCTGCTGGTGTGAGTGACACAATCGGTTAACAACGGCGCCAAAAGTAAACTGGCTCCACTTCACAGTTATTCGTGACACTTTCGCAGCCAGTGTGTCCACTCCGCTGAGCACACGCGCACACACACACACACATACACCGCATGTTGGGGCCGCAGACGAGTTTGTCTCATATGAGCAATGAAGTCTCGTTGATCAGAGCAATTTGTGGTTATTATCAGTACAAGCAGCGAATTAAAATCAAAAAAATATATTTTTAGCCTATAGGCTAGTCATAGAAGTTAGCCGGCTGGACTTTATTGTGTAGTTGGCTACGCGGCCGGCAGCTGGCGCTTGTGGAAAGACTCGCCTTTTCAATGTATAACAATAAGTTCATCTCAAGATTTTAAAAATTATTTATTTTAAGTTCCCCTGCAGTCAAAAATGTTTTCCTCATAGTTACTTAACTTCGATGTGCAGAGATGGTGGGTGGGGGTGAGAGGATGTATCTGTTATTCTCATGTTAAATTTTGAATTCAATACTTTTGTGTACAAGCAGGATTTCTAGAGCATTACAGCTCATGTGGAAGCCAATCTGATATGCAACTCATGCTGATGCTGAAAGGTCACAGTTAGGTCACTTTCAGAGAAAACGTCACACCTTGTTTTGTTCTCCTTTTTTATTTCCCTTTTCCTGCTGTGTGCTCGATGATAGAAAAAATGTAGTGTCTGATGCACTCAGCTGTTGAAATGAGGTCACACTGACCTGTGGTAGGTTCAGAGGTTCACATAGAAAAGAATAATGACTGGGATGTAATGCCTTGTAAGCTAATAGCTGCTAATGCATTGGTGACTTGGGCGAGGTGGAGCAGCATGCAGCCAGTAGCAGCTGTCTTCTGAGTTTGTTTTATGCTTTTTTTTTCATCTTCCAGTTGTTATTGTGTTTGGTTGTTGTTTCCTCACACCAGGAGCAGTAATGAGCAGGTTGTACATGTGGTTCCACCCTAAAATGATTATCATTGGCCTTGGTCAGGGCCCAATTAAAAAAAAAATATATAGCCACTGGCTTTTTAATTTAACTTCATTACCACTTGGTTCTATAGGCTTCCTGTAGATCTGAGAAGTGACTAGGGAGCCTTTCTTAGGCAAGGTTTGGTGAGTGAAGCTTTTTTTGAAACTACACTGGGCTTTCAAGGCAACAACACACTGGTAGAGTGATTTTTACATGTTTTTTGGCCTAAATGAAAAGTGTGCTATAAGAGGAATAAGAAAATGGCTTAGTAGAAATCACAACAATGGGATTTTGATTAATGAGAAACATTCATTTTTGTATTGACCATTTAAAAGACTATTAAGATTGCCACTCAAGCGTTGAGCATTAATTATAAAAGCAGGCCTACATAAGCTTCCATGAAATTTAATGAGCATTGTAAAGTCTGAAGTAATGAAAGGAGCTTTGTAGAGAGTCAGGTGGTAAATAAAGTCCTGAAGCGCTGGCCATATCCCATGCCAAGTTTATTTTCAGTGCACATAATGATGATACCTCCTTCTATTTTCTCAGAGAAATTATTGTTATTCATACACACTCACTGCTCACTATTATTAATACTGCTGGGGAAATAATGACTTCTCACTGAATATAACTAATAATAGAGGATCATTTCTTTTTTAACAATTAGGTCTTATGCAGCACATTTGTGGATGGCAGTTTGTGTTGCTCTTTTGATAAAAACACCTACCTCACACTGATGTGAAAACCCAGACAAAAATAGCTTCCTCGTATCTTCTTGTACAACCATGTCAACGCAATTAGGCAAATGATATTAGAGCAGTTGCAGCACAGCCTGCTGTTGGTCATCAGTGATGTTTTACCACTAGGAAGCACAAACAGACAGAGAAGCTGCACGCTCGCTGAGCTCCACACGTTCACTCTCATCAGCCTTTTAAATGCCATTAGGGTTCATCTTACACAGATGCTGCTGATGTGATTGCAATTACTACTACTTCGGTGCAGGTGGAGGACCACAACACGACGCACCAGCCCAGATGGCTACAACTAACAGAAGTTCTCGGATAGTTGTGCACATGAGCTCATGTTCTCCATCAGGTCTCCATGACAGATTTGATGAGCCTATGAATGCCATGTGCTTTGTTCCTTCAGATGATTGAACACAGAAGCCCTCCTAGCATCCATTGTGTGAGAAATCCTGGTTAAGTATTCATGAGTTTACACTTCCTGACATGAACCATTAATGTATGAGCAAGGGGCAGAGATACAAAGCTACTGAAGGCTCATAACTCCTCACTGCCATCTCTCTTATCAGCCCTTTATGACACTGCGAGAGCCCATAGGTCCCTTCTCAAGCTATATCAGCTATATTGATCTATTAACTTTGCATTCATCAATCGCAAGGTTAAGGCAATGATTCAGATAACATCAGCATACTCTGTCCTCACCCCAGAGGGATCTGGCATTATGTCACCCCTGTCTGTAGAAGTTACACATCATCTCAGCCGACAGAAACAAGAGGAGGCTTCTGCAAGAACTGGTAAAACAGCTTTATATTTCAACAACGAGGTCTCTAAGGAGGAGTAAAAAAAAATGACACTGCATCTTTGATGAAGATTTCCTGCTCACGGGAGGCTCACCTGTTCCCTTTTAACACTCCTCCACATTCTACCACAAAGGGCTTTTGCCAAGGGGCTTCCAGCCCAATCGATGATAGCGCTAATTGAAATATTATCTCCTGTGCGTCACACAAATGCCCAGTCAAGCCCCCAATAATTACACAGATTATTCCACAGACCACATGCTTGCACTAGTTTAACATCCACTGTACACATATACTCAACTGTGTGACGTCTCCCTCCTGTTAATGCATGATGATGGGCCTTATCACAGCGTGCTGAAGTGAAGGATCTGGGCAGGTGAAGGTGTATGACGGATGTGGGTATCTTCTGGCCGCACACCTCAATTATATATCTGTTTGCCTCTCTTGAGATTTCAAATCAGATAAAAAGAACACATGGAAGATTTGGGAACGTATCTCAGGCTGCAAATGCTCCTGAAAGGCTGGAAAGTCTCAACAATCAAGTGGATAAAGAAGAGCAGCAGGAAACAGGTTGATTGTATCGGCAGTGAAGGAGGAAGGAGAGGGATACTCTGTACTTTCAGGAGAAAGCCATTACACATTCTAGACACAAAACTACAGGTAAGCTGATTATGATGCAGACAATGGAATTTCCCGTCTCACGTCGAGCCCACTCTGATCAGGTCAGATAGCAGGACGGAGATCTTTTCTTCATCTCAGGGTTCATGTTGAGGATAGCATCCATTATTTATACTGGACTACTGTTCAGTAAACTGTTGTTTCAATTTATTTCATTATCCTCTGGCTACCCAGACAGACCGGTTTGGGTGCCCCCTCCCTTGGTTACGAGAATAGTCCTCCAAAAAAATGAAAATACCATTTTCCATTAAAGTTTTTGTGTGCAGTTCCAAACATCTCCCAGGGCCGTGCATGGGAATCGAGAACTGGTTCCAAATTGTCCAACCCATCGTAATTGTATTGTCCCGGGGCTAGTCAATTCCTATTATCGATGCCTGCACGTTTTTCAGAGCTGCAAGGGCCCCGCCTCCCCCCTGTTCTGAAGTGACTCACAGTGTTTGATGAGAGACTTTGATGGGAGGATGAAGCCAGGCAAACACCATCAGAGTGAATTGCAGGAACAATAGTCAGGTGAACTTGTTCTTTCCAAGTTAAATGTCAGCAGGTTACAGTGGGCTAACAATAAGTGCATCTCTCTGGGCATTGTTTTTGTTTCTGTATGTTGCTTTTCCAGCCACTTCCAGAGCCGTTCTGTGACTGTTCCGAGAGTCAAAGAACTATTTATTATGTTTGATAAATGCCAACAGGCGACAGTGTCTTTAAACTGCAGCTCGTAAAAGATAATTGCACCAATTGAAATGTGTGTTTTCCTGCAGCTTCTGTAGGGACCACTTCAGACAATATATGGTGCACAGCATCACAGCTAGATTCCACCAGATGTGTGTGCGTTGTGTCTGCACTCCAGAACGGCAGCAGAGCCGATACGTTAGGGGTGGGCGATATAGCAAAAATATCATATCACGATTTTTTAACAGTAAAATCACGATCACGATTTTATCATGATTTTTTTTACACTTTTAACCATTGGTTTTTCACTATTTTGCAAGTTACTGCACAGTGCATCCCAACTATTTCCCTACATGTAAAAACTAAAAATATAGCCCTAAAAGAAAGTAAAAGTATCTCACAGCATTCAGGCCAAAGAACCTTTCTGAACAGATTTTAATCAGACAATGAAGATCTAACTGAGTTAATAAACAGCTCCTCTGGCTCCTCACACACAGGCTGCAACAGCTGGTCTCACCCCAGGCTGGGTCACTCCTCACTCGGCTAAACTCTAAACTCCATACTCAATTCTGATTGGACAAGTTGCCACATCAATGATATGAAGGTAGGCGTG
>OMNW01024623.1:0-20678 GCA_900303245.1 Selene dorsalis
AGTTGGTGTAATCACACAGTGGATCAGTTTACGGAAAATAGAGTTTATAGATCAAATTTAGATTTCACTTTACAAAATGAGGGTTTTTTTCCAATCACTCGAAGAAGTGTGAGGCTTTAGATTCATTTTGTTTGGATGAATATTAACGTACAATCTTCCCTGACATTCTCTGTAACTACTTCACTGACATCAAACACAAAACTTTTGTCAGAAAAGGACAAAACTGAAGAGCGCCTGAGAGCTTCTGATGTTCATTTGGCCGTCATCATGACTTTAACTCTCTCCTTTCCCTCTCGCCCTCCCACTGCAACCTCTGCAGCTCATTCAGGCACTAAAACACTGGCCAGATTTATCAAACCAACCAGAAGTAACATTTCTCCTGCATCTTTGGCAAGGTCTTCCACACTGGAAGCTTGGTGACCTGGAAGTGGCCTGTAGGTGTGGTGAGTCAGGTAGGGGTGTTCATCAGGGCAAAAAGCTGGCTGTCCCTGCGAGGAGAGGACAGCTCACTCCCTCACGTTAAGTCAGAGGACTGTTAGTCAGTCCTTTAAGAGTGTGTGGGCCGCTTAAATTAATGCTAACAAGCAGCCATTGTCAATTTTTCTTTCAACCCCTCCTCTCTGAAGTGAACCCTCTCTGCACCAAAAGCATTTTCCTTTTGTCTTCTTCCCCTGCATCGTTATTTGGCTGCCCATGGGAAATTGAACCATCTTGTGCATGTAATCGTTTTAATGAAGGCATGTTTAATCAGCATATTCTTTCATCTGTAGCTCCCAGATAGTGCCAAGGAGCCTCATAGCGATGAGAGACCTTTAGCACAAGACAAGATGATTGCTGAGGCCAAATGAGTGTGGCAGGGAAAGACAGTCAGACTCAGCTGTCCCCTCGGGCAGACGTAACGCATATGGAGCTGTCCTTCCCACTTCCCCTCCATCTACACGGCTGCTTAACTCCCTGTCACTCTGCCAGTCTGTAAAAAACAACAGGAAGTGGGGGGGGTTTAATTAGGTCTAATCTGATTTCACATGCCCATCTAGTTTATTAATTGAGCTGGCTCATTGTTGCTTTTTTTTGACAAAAATGTGAACTTAATGAGTTTGAGGAGCTCCATGTGAGCGTGATGGTATTGAGGTTAGGAGCTTTGCACTTGCCTAAATGCTAACAGAAGCACAGCACGTCATCATGGCTACGCTACAGTCCTGGTGCAGCATGTGTAATGTTTACTGTTCATTATGTTCATTATCTTATTCAAGTGTTAGCAGGTTAACAGTTATTAAATAGCATGAATGCAGCTGTTGGGACTGTTTCTGACTGAAGTATGAATCCACAAACTGTTCCACCTCTAAACAGATGTGTTGGAATTTCTGATACCAAAACTGCAAGTTTATCCTGAGGGAACCTGAATGTTTCTGCCAAATTTCATGACTATCCACCCAGTCGTCGTTGAGATGGGATATTTGAGTCTGGACTAAAGTGGTGTGTTGACCAACAATATGACCATCCATGAGGTACTATCACATTTATCGTGTCTGTTGAATCTGCGTGTGTGGATTTTATGCTGCAGTCAAAAAAGAAAACAGCTGACAAAAAGAGGGGAATCTCACTTTTCATGTCTCTGTAAGAGAAGTACCTGACGTGGATAAGCAGTAAAGAAAAAAAACCTAAAAGCACCCAAGCAGGTCAGAGAGAGGTGTCAAAGATGCATGATAGTAAAGACATAGAGGTGAGTAATAAGCCAAACACACCCTTTTCTGCAAATGCACCCAAACAAGACACATCATACGTTTGCTGTGAAACTATGAGGGCTGATATACTGTAAGTGACTAAAAGGAGGCCCACAGTGTTGTGACATCATTCAACCTTATAGCGCAAGAGCACATATCATGGAGACAATTAAAATCCATGAGGCATGATATGGTGTGTATTTGATGTAAATGAGACACACACACAGATGAGAACTTTGTTCTGAACATGGCATGGGTTTTGGAGGAGAGGTTGGATGTGTTTCAGATGTTTGATTCCTCTGTCTGACTGTGGCTAAGAGTTCCTCTTTGTGTAAATAGGAGAAGTGAGTGTGAGGTGGCAGGAGGCCGAGGGTGTGGAGGATTTGGGTACACCGCATTTTCATTTCCTCAGTATGTTGTGGTAATGGGCCAGCTGCAGAGCTGTGTGGCAACAGCGGCGCTGAAAAAGTTCATGAGGAATCATCCTCAGCAGATAACCAGTATTGTTACACATACAGTATGTATTCAAGTTAGTTGTTAGACAGCAGTTATTTCATACCAACGCTACCTTAATAAGCCTTAATAAAATGAACATTTTCCCATAATAAGGAATATCTTATCTTTTCTTTGAAGTCAAACAGCACTTGCTGAGTGATGTCTGTGTCATTTTCTAATTTTTGTATGCTACTATGCATCATTATGAGACAATATTGAGGCTTAATGTATACCAAATATGCAATAACACAACTGTCAACAACAATCTGTACAAGAGAAGCGACAAGTTGCAGAATCACAGGAGGGCGTGTGGCAGACTGTTTCTTGGCTGAGAGCCAAAGATCCCTGGAACTGCTGTTGACTGACTGGTAAACACATGATGACGAGGCTTCATGCTGGGCTTTGTACTAACTGTACAAACATGAGACCGCTGTCAGTCTCTTCAACTAACTGGACAAGGGCGCAAGCCTCTTTTTTTTTTTTTTTTTTCCCCAAATGTTAAAATACCCCTGTTACACCAGTGTATATCTTTTCAATCAATAAATTCATACATAGCCTTTGTAGTAACCTTTGTGAAGTTTAGGCTCGTGGTGCTGTGTGTTATTGCCTGATGCCAAACATTTTATTTATGAATTTCTTCTTGGGTCATACCACTTTATTTGTCCCTTTGTAATTATTTCACCAACCTGGTTGTAGACAGGTTGCCCTGTCTACAACATTACTAAACTCACTGCTCCTGTGTAAAGAGGTGCCAAGATATGTATTAACCTGCAAGGAAGGTGGCTCATTCACATGGCAGGGCAGATGGTAACATTAATCACAGTAGCTGGTAAATGACTTGTCTTATTTACACTTGACAAGTAAAATGAGAGGCTGTAGTACTGGTTTCAGCCCAGAGCCTCATTTCAACCTACACAATTTCCCAGCAGGAAATTTAAATGAGAGATGGTTGCTATGTTTATCTTTCATTGCAAAGACATTCTCACTTGTGGTATAGGATGTTACTGTGCATATCTGGATCCTGAAGAAATCTGAAGTCCAAACAAAACACAGAGAAAACTGATTTCCAAGAACCATTCTGCCTATCGAGTTTATCTTCAAACTCTCTATATGTGCTCAGATGAATTTCTAAAAATATCACTTTGTGCCTTTGTGTCTGTTTGAACCCGTCACATCTGCAACTGAGAGCAGATGCATTATGAGAAATGTTTACCAAGGAGACTCTACGTAGATACAGGGAAAGGACAGTGTGTCTAATGTGTGGTGAGTTGGGCTGAAACTGTGTAGGCGCCCAAAAGCGCATTCTGATGCTCTCACTGCCGCTGATGATCATTGAGACTCAGCACTTCTAGACTTCACTGCTTCCTGTAAATAAAGAGATGTAAACGGGGTGAATACCATGATACGACTGCCTCGGAATACTTTGTTATCATGGTCCTGTGCGACTGATGAAACAACGAATGAAAGAGCAGAGTATGGAGCATAGATGAACTGTGTTCTGTCGTTGTCCTGAGCAGTGGAGGAGCTCTTCAAAGTCAGTTTCCCACCCATTGATTCATCAGAGCACATCTCACTATATTCCACAGGGTGATGTGCATATTGATAATGTGGCAGACAGATGATTCCCACACTGTCTCTCCTTACTGGTTTCATTGTCTTCTGAGAAATGTCATCATACTTTAAAAGCTTGAATTGTGAAGTAAATGTGTACAACTTTTCATGTACACAATTCCATCACTATGTAAGAATTCAACAATATTTACCACACAGCACAACACTAAGTTTAATATTAATCCCATAATCAAATTGTTGACACCGAGAGGGATTACAGTCATAATACATGCTAACTTTATCTCCTAATTAGTCATCCAGCCCCTCAAACTTTCATCTGAATTCAGCAGTCGCTGCTCATTATTTACTGCCAGTTTCACAGCAATGTAGAGATGACACCAGCAAGCAAAGCCCACTTCTATTTTACTTACCAGAAGTGGTTCACCAGCTTGGGTTTTCACACACACTCAGTGATATGCACACACACACTCACACATACAGGAACTTTCCGGTCACAGGATAGTCTTTCTCTTACTAAGAAAGCCAAGTGAGAGAGTACAAAGGCGGTCAAAGACGATTGCTTTTTATATCTATGTGCACTGAATGTCTTCACCAAACGCTATAAGTAGGATCATGGACAATTGGCAGCAGCCTTTGTATGAATGTCAAACTGTGAGGAGAGGCGTATCTGCCCATGAATGAGCAGATACTATTGCCTATCTGCTCCATCATTTACTGTATGTGCTGCTTTCAAATCCTGTTACTGATGTGTGTGCATTTGTGTGATAATTAGGTGTGAGTCTTTCATGTGATGTAAAAAGAATTTCCTGATGTCTTAGTCACCATTACATTCCAGCCTACAGACCTTTTAGTGCAATACATGTGTAAAGGTAGCCTGTATGGGCGGTAATGTTTGACTACTACACATTTAGCATCATTACTGGCACACAGCAAAGGGGGAAGATGTGCTCAAGATATGTTGAATTACAAATTACACACAATAGCGAACCGTTTTAGCCCACAACATTGCACTTACTTCATGAAAACAAAGAAACCACAACGCTTCGCTATAAACATGACACTCATCTGTGTCACCTGTGCCTTCACATCCTCTGTTCAGTCCCCCAGTAGCATGACACATATGTGTATACTCACAAATACATGCACTTTAGGGGCATTTTGGTTTTTGCATGTTTTCAAGGTTTCAGTAGATTTCACAGTGTTCACTCTTGTGAGGAATTACTCTGAAAAATCACACAGTATACAATCTTTAACCCTGTCTTTAATCTTTATCTGATTCTTGATTAAAGTATCACCGAGCTGAGAGACAAAGTGCAGCCCGTGCCAGAGACACGGGCTGCACTTTGGTGGAGGTTTGGAAAAAAGGACAACCTATATGTTTCCTTAGGTTGGAGGGTGTGTTGCTTCTTCTTCTAGACCAGTAAGTAAACAGCTTGTTGATGCTAACATTGACTATGTAGCAAAAGAAAAATGTATCAACAGCTCCATTAATGTTTAAAATGAGACTGAGGTACTTTTTAAGACATAAAAAATGAGCAAACACTAATTAAAAACTAAAGCAAACGCTACCTTGGGACTCTGTTGTGTAGGCCTGCTGACTCCATGTGTGGTACTGTAAAACTACAGTTATGTATTAGCCTATATATTTTTCCCAAACTAGTCACTTTATGACCACAGGATTTTTAGGGCCTGTCCATGTAACATCGACATGCTTTAAAAATAACTGATAAGGGCGCAGCCATTATTCACTTGCTAGACCTGATTTGATAGACTTGTTTTTTACCGTTTAGTTAGTGCTGACTTTGTTTTTTTCTTTTCTCAACATGTGCACTCACCTATCATCACTGCTGGTCCACAGGTTTTGGTGTGCCTCAGTATTTAACAAACAGTATGCATTTGCTGCAGACAAGTTCCTTTCTCCCAAATTATTTTTAATTAACATTTCATTTTAGGCTGAATGATCAGTTCACTTGTGCATCACTCACATCTGTTTTTAATGTATGCGCTACTTATAATTTTTCGTCCCATCCCTCATTTACTCTCCCTTACATTCCCATGAGAGTAAAGGGGAAAGAGAGATGCAGTAGGGGGGAAAACACAAAGTCATTTGTAGTCATAACTTCTACAAAAAATATCCCCCCCACACTGAAATCCAGAAGTGGTGAGCACTTCTTTTTTTCTTTTTTTTTAACCTGTCCACAAGCGATGAACCACATATGCTTGTCTTGAGTATTCAGCAGTTTTATCAGGACATTGGTTTCATTTCAGAGAGGTGCAGACTGAACACATACACCCAGCTATTACTGGTGAGTTACTTGAAAAATCCTCCTGTAGTCCACAGCGGTCTGTCAGGTAGTGGTAGAGACAGGCGTGACTGGGAGAGGCCTACCGACACTTTCATCGGTACTCATTTGAGTGAAACCACTAATATATAGAGACCGAGAGAGAAGGCTTTTAGTCAGACAACCACAGCCAACTCAATTCTCTCTGGCAGTGAAACGGTTAAACTGCACTTTTGTTTTTTTTTTCTTCCTCCCAGCTGTCTGGTATTACTGGTGGAGTCTTGTGCCCAGAAATGAGGTGGAGGGTTTGATCACTCAATCAGATGGGTATGATAGTAACCATCAGGAAATATGTAAAGATTTTCTTTGTCTGTCTTTGAATTTGAGTCTCTGAAAACATCTCCTTTTGTTTCTTGTAGCTCATCTTCTCTATCTGTCCATCTATCTGCCCATTTGCCTCTGTTTCTCCCCCTGTGTACATGCATTATGTGTGCTTTGCTGAGCATGCTGTTTGACCTTGGGGTGTTTTTTTATGCAGACATGCTTGGCACAAGCAGTGTATTTAAAATTCTGCCCTGGGGCAACACTTGACCCTTGTTTACAATGCAGGAACACATAGGTGCATGCACCATAACGATGAGACAGAGTCGTCTTGTCATGCAGTCGTTTGATCAAAGCAAATACACATACAAGTGCGCACATATTGTTCTGCAGACACTCGGCTAATCAACCTCTTGCCAAACGCAGATGTCTTTTGGTTCTGTCATGGAAAATGAGGTGGAGTGTTTTTTATTTTAACTTTCAGGTAAATAAATAAAAGTAAGCTTCATATGTCTACAATAATCACCAGTTTTGATGTCTGTTTCCAGGTTCCTGGTTTGTTTGGAAGTGTGTAAAATATTCCCAAATAAGGCCACGTCTGCAGATCCCTGACAGACAGTCTCTGACTTTGCACTGCTGTTCACGTAGCTGCTGAAAGGAAGTGGTCATTAGCCTTACCCTTATAGTGCAGTTTCACATTTTATTTATGCTAGCATCATCCTGAATGCTTGCAATGAAAAAAACAACAACACATAATATGGGTAACAAACCAATGAAAGAACAGGAAATATACGCCTTATTAGCCTTGGAAGTCTTGCTAGGTTGGAAGCAGTTAAACTAACAACTACATTTTCCATTGGAGCACTCTTTGATCAGTTCCTAAACGATGCCATTATCAATACCAAATGAATAATGTTTGCATTATTAGTTTTACATCACGCTGATTCAGCATGCACAACACTGTTGTCCAAAGCAATTATATTTTTCTTTCACAAACACATACACATGAATTTAGAAATTGTAAAAATTAACTGAATAAACTGAAAACCAGCTCCCACAGCTTGCTTACCATTTTTATTTTACACAGATGCATATATATTTATATATTCCTGGCCATAGGTAAACATTTGTGCCTCCGTGGGGCTGTTATCAAATGTGTGGGAGCAGCAGTGCCTTAGGAATTAAATGACAACTGATATAGTACTTCAGAGGTGCTGTGAACGAGACTGTGGTCCACAGTGAGAGTGGCTCTCATTCATAATACGCTGAAACACGCTGAGTTACTAACCTCACATCCTGTACCATAAGCAGCAGGAAATGCTTGATTTCCTGTAGTGAAGTGTAGTGTAGGCGGGGGGTATTGTGTGTGTGTGTGTGTGTGTGTGTGTGTGTGTGTGTGTGTGTGTGTGTGTGGTGTACCTGATGCACTGAGAATGTGATTGTTTGCAAGTGTCATTTCATTTAAGCATGAACCAGAGTTTACTTTTGGCAGAGACATCCTCTGAGTGCAGCCCTTAATTAAATATGATAAATCATTTCACCCTGTGTATTTTGAGGGATAATAGCTTCCTCTTGATGATTATTAGGCTCCTGCAGATGCAGCGGGGTCATTAGCAAGTTGGAAATTGCAGAGAAGTGTGAAGTTCCTTCTTATCAGCAAATCTAACAGTAAAGGAAGTGTGCCCGATATTGTCAAATCCATTCAGATTTGTCATTTGTTCATTGTCTCTGTCCCTAAATGACGTCAGTGAATTTCTGAGTAATTAGATGAGCTGAGAATAGACTTGACACGTTGAAATATTAGTGACTGGGTTGCACAACAAATTCAAACCTCTTTGCCTTTGACGGCCTTTGAAGCTCATTTTAGGGAAATTTGTATGTGATGACTTATTTTAAAGGAAGGAGCTCCTGCTGTAAATGACGCAAAGCTGTCAAATTCACCAGAATAAATGAATTGTTTTGCAATTTTGGCCACGTCCCTCTTATCTAAAAAACATTCACAGCTGTGTTGAGCACGTACACACACGCGCAGATGTAACACGTATATACACATTATATGACATCATTATAAACATTATATGTTTCAGGAAGGTGTTGGGCCACGGCACGCTGCCAGAACAGCTTCAGGACTAACAGTCTCTGGACTCCACTGGAGGGATGAACACATCAGTTTAAAATCTCCAGCCCTGGTGGTGATTGATTGATGAAATGATTCACATTATTTATAATTAACCATCAAACCATTCAGTGAGTGGCACCAACCATCCTGGAAGAGACCACTCCTATTAAGAAATATTGCACCCAAAACAACTTTATATTGATTAGCAGTGGACTGAGCCATGCTAACAAAATCCCCCCACACAGCATAGCAGAGTCCCTGGATCCCCTCACTGTACAGGTCAACCATTCACACCTGTACTGTTCTCTTGGTGTACGCCACACATGCGTTTGCCCACTTGTCGAGAACATGCTGGAGGATGATTCATCTCAGTACATCACCTCAGTCGACCAGGGCCTCTGGTTTTTGCACCGCTGAGCTCTCAAATGTGCATTTATCTATGTAATGAAAGGTTTACGCGCTGAAACCCTGCTATAACATCCCTGTCTGTGTAATTTTGGACAGACTGTTCCTGCTGACACAGACTGATCACGCATTGACATTCTCACCTAAGAAAGAGCTGCCTTATAAAACCCAGTTAGGACCTACAGGTAAGTTTCCTACATATCAAACTAACTCACAAGCATCACCATCTGTTTCTTGGTGTCTTCACCATAGATCTAAATGCAGATGTCACTTTAGGCTCTGTTCCCTTTTTCCACTCGAGCATCTTTGGGACTGAAGCTTTTCCACCCTTGCGTCAACAGCTTCAAAGTCACGTCAGTGCTGTCATGATATGAAATCAGACTCTTCATTCTTACAAACTACACAGAGCCTTGATTGAATATTTATTACATGGTGAACTTGTGTAGCAGGATCTGTATTTGTTATCTCCCCTAAACTCATGTATTCAGGTTTTTCCTTTGATTTGCCCCATGTGCACATAACTGCACCTCTAATCCCCCAAAATACTATACAGTTGTCAAGGAAACAGCCAAAGCCTATTAAAAGTGTGTGTTTGTGTGCGTGTGTGCGTGTGAGACAGTGTGTTGCGCATCTTGGAATAGCTTCAGTGACGCATGCATTTGCTCTCAAACACTATGCCAGCTAAACGCCTTCTTTCACCTCCCCATTCGGTGTTACAACATACATCCATCTGTCCTCCCATCTATTCCTTTTTCTTTTCTTTTCTTTTCTTTTCTTTTCTTTTCTTTTCTTTTCTTTTCTTTTCTTTTCTTTTCTTTTCTTTTCTCTCTGTTGTGGAACATTCACTCTCTCTTTCATGGAAAATATGAAGCTCCTACGGGATTAAACATTTTCTATTAACCCACAGATTGATTCCTGTTCTTACTGATTTTCACATTTTAGTAGCTTTAAGCCTCACAAAAACAACAGTATAAACACAAATAATCAATCCAGCTAATTTTGGCTGATTTGATTAAGAAGTTATTTTTTGAAAATAAATTTTCACCAAGAAAAGAAGAATGCACCACATGCTGCCAAAGCTTGTTAGTTCGTGATATCAGTGTTAGCAAGTCTGCTTAAGAGGCATGTAAGGTTTATTTTTACAGGCAGTAAAATCCCATAAGGGAGCGATGACTTCATATTGTCTCTGATTAATGGTTCTACATGAGGATGGGGGCTGGATGGAAACTCAGCCAAAATCCTCCATCCCTTCAAGGCATCTACAACCTACATTTAAACAACAACCAGGCTCTGGTGTCAAACTTTAATCATATTTTTGTATCTGACTGTTGAGTGAAAGGCTGTCCAGCTAATATTTTACACATGACATGGATCTCATTATTGCTGGTCTTATAATTATCTCCACACATAAATAGTCAATATGCTCCAAAATCTTGAACAACATGTTTGGCATGTCTTAGGCTGTATCATCTAATCTGGATTAATTTTGACGTGACAACAATAGCTAAATATAAATACTAATCCATAATCCACCATCAAAGACATTAAAGACTCAAATCTTTAATTACTGATAAATATAAACTTTAGCTCAGTGTTGATATTTTCATATCACTTATGACTTCTGATCATCTCATCAGCTGCATGTGATTGATTCACCTTAAAACGCACAACGGAAAAAATGTCAGAGAAAAAGTGTGATGACATGTGATAACAGATCACAAGGAGAAATGTCATCAGTTTCCTTTTTGTTTAACTCCTAACTTTAATATAACACCTCTATGATGTGGAGGAGCTCAGAACACAGCAAATAATAAAGTTTGCCACAGTTCAGCATTTGGGCAAGTGTTTGCGTGTTTTGAGAGAATTTGTGATGTGTGTGTGTGTATGCGTATGACTCGTTCTGACTCACTGCTGTCCCCCTGGGTGCACAGCCAGGGCAATGCAGAAGGGTTTGTGTGTGTATGTGTATGTGTGTGTGTGTGTGTGTGTCTGGGAGAGAGAGAGTGGGGAGAGTGTGTACATATCTGTGTATGTTAGCATCCATACATTTGTGTGTGCGTGCATGTGTGTGTTTATTTGTCCCATGGAGCTGCCGAGACCTGAACACCCTGTTTTGATGACTCAAGATGACGCCAGGACCAAATCTTTTTTCTTTTATTTCAAACTGTCCAATCTATGTTCTTTTACAATATACTTCTGTTGTCTAGTCTATTGAAAGACACTGTGTTTATGTTCTAAATTTTTCTTATTGACACCAAATCCCATGAGACACTCAAAGCAGACCAACATGCTGCTATTAAAACTCACAAGAGGTCAAGATGTGCATCGGTCCACAGTCTCCAGACTAAGGCACTGTTTCTTCCTGTTTCAGAAGTAATCATTAAAACCAACCTGTTTAAAGATATTTCTGAACATTTTAAAAACATTCAACTACATGACTCGATTTTAAATTCTAAATACCATGAACAGAATGTGAATACTCCTTGTAATTCCCCCTTGATTTTGAGGCTAAAGGTAAGGTAAGACGAGATAACTGGAAGAAAAAACAAATGAGGGATGAAATGATGACTTAACAACCACAAACGAAAAAAACAAAAGCCCAGAGCCAGCTGGTCTAAATCATGCGATATGTCATTAATCAGGCCGCCTGTTGAGTGTGAACAGATTCGGCTGATAGCTGGTCCACCTTAGCTGGAGCATGTGACTCAGTCCCACCAGCAGGAGAATTGACGGAGAACAGATACTATGGAGTCTTCCACGGTGGAGTCAATTAAGCTGTCAGCGTGTGTGTGATCGGAGCAGGACCTCCTGTCTGTGACTCAGGATGCTGCCTGTGAACCAAATGGAAAACCGGCATCATTTCAGGGGGTTGTGTCTGTTTTCTGGGGGGGCATGTCTGGACTGAGGGGAGGAGATGGAAAGATGAAAAGAAAGAGAGAAGAAGGGTTTATTCCCACAATGATGATATTTTGCAATTTGACTTTACAATAATATCTTTTCCTGGCAGAATTGTGGGGGAAGGAAACATGATGGAGTCCTATTCTAGACACTGGACTGGGATCAAACATGTGGCTTCCATGATGGGAATGTACATCATAAGTGACAGCGTGTGTGTAATTCTGTGGTTGTGTGTGTGAATTAAATGTTTAAACATTAAGAATACTTCAAAAGGTCACTGTGTTAACAAAAACTGAAATCATTAAATGTCTCACCCACAACATATAGAGTCTATATGACCTGAAGTTGAACTGAGAGAGAGACGATCACTCGCAGACAAGCTGTCATGTCTCAAAGTTGGTGAATGAGTTGTTTTAGTATTGGCTGAACAAATACCAGGGAGGGGTGGTGGGGGCGTGAGGGGAGAGCAGCACCATCAACAACACCGGACTGAGAGGACCCACGGAGGTTAAAAGCCCCACGTGTAAATGTTCAAACACGACACGTCTGAAACTAAAAAGGACCCGTTTCAAACTGCTCCTGTGACTCACTGCTCCTTCTCCCGGCCTTACGGGAAGTGGAATGTGTTTTTAATTCTTCAGTTTTTTTTTCTCCCCCTTCCTCCTCCTCCTCCTCCTTGCTTTGGCAGAGTAGTGGAGGGTCATACTGTGTGTTAATGTTTGTCTGTCTGTGTGAAAATCGTGGTGTGTCTGTTTGTTCATGTGTCCCTGCTTGATGGCAGCTGGCCCAAATTATCATTGGTGTCTGGAGAAAGTTAGTAAAAGGTGCTCAGACTGAACATGCGGTCTCTGAGTGGTCTGTTGAGACTAAAACACAACCACCAAACAACATCAGCTAATGTTAGAATCAATCAAACTGATCATCTTTGGTTGTTAAGACACAACACGGGGGTGATATGAAACAGTCATTTGAAGTGTTGGGAAATATGATGACTGTCTTTCCTCAAAAAAATGAAAATAGCTCACAGTATGTATGTTATATAGATATAATTCTATGTAGTCAGCCATCAGTTAGCTTAGTGTAGTTTAGTTTAATGCAATGTCTGGCCCTCTGTCAACAAAATCCATCAGCCACCTCTTCTAGAAATCACTTATTAAAGAACTTGCTCAAGATCAAGGGACTGTGTTGTATGTAAGCATTTAGGCTGTAATCATAAAAATAACTGGTCTTGATCAATTTCCTCTTTTATCCATAACATAATATCAGGAAGGCTGAGAATAGTATAGGTATCTAACATTGCTTGTAAGCACACATGGAATAACTGTCAACAAATACATCTGCCTTCAATACTACGTTTCTGAAACTCAAATAGTTCTGTTATTCTCTCTTGTATTGTACTCTAAAGGTGCTCCTGTTGATGCATCCTCACCCTGTGCTTCTGTTACCTTTGTTGTTTTTCAGTAGCTCAATAATTTGTGCCTCTGACCATCACCTCACAGTAGTAAATGCTGAGTTTTGTTCTGTTGTGTCAGTCAAAAGCATCACCTCCGGCCCAGACTGGCTTCCTTGGAAACTCTTGGCCTATTTCTGTTTGTCTTGACTAGGGTTTTTCCAGCCCGAGGTGGCTATTTCGGTCAGATAAATACAATGTTGTCTTGGGAGCGGGGGCTGAGGAGCAAGACACAGATGAGATCACCTCTCAAGGCTCCTGAGAAACAAAACAACAGGCAGCAAGACAAGACAAGAACTGCCACGAATGGAGACGGAAAATAAAGGCTTGGGAAATTATTGACATCCGGTCCTGGATTCAGGTTGGCCTCAGGCAGAGAATTGGGAAAGAACATGTCCCACTCTCTCGGTCAAAATTGGGGAGGGGGAGGAAGGGGGGATGGAAAGATCTGAAAGTAAATCATTGAAGTAATATTTGTGATTATAAGACATTTTCGTGCAGCTGAAAAGGAGGAAATGTGTTTTATAGCTGCTGGCTGTATTTTAGGGCCTTCGCCACAGGGCAGACCAGACACATCTGTATTTTGCTACCACATTAGTTTTGTTAGTGTGTGGCTGTGAGTCCATGGGAAAATGATGCTCTCAGCTTGGTTTTTTCTTGGAGAGAGCACACACTGTGGATTTCTTATTGCACGATGTGAACATCTGTTTGTCTTGCTGCTTCAGTGTGTGTGTGTGTGTGTGTGTGTGTGTGTGTGTGTCTGAGTTTTTGCAGTGGGAATGACTTGTGCCACAGATATCTTCTGATCAGTGGCTACGAGTAACTGTGTGGTTGTGTGTGGGTGTGGGTTTTGCCATGTACACTCATTCCCCTGTGTGCGTGTGTGAAAGACAGTTTACTGTTGTGTGGTTGTCTGCAGTTCCAGCCAGGTGTGGTGGCACTGCTGCCAGGTACAACACCTGCATGAGCTCCCAGACAACAGCTGAGCACAGCATGTAGCGTGTGTGTGTGTGTGTGTGTGTGTGTGTGTTGAGGAGCCACTATGTACATTAACTCCAGTTGGCTAATCTTTTGGCTTTTCCAGTTTATGGTTTTTCATAGTTTGTAGTTCACATTTCAATCCATCAAATTTATCTGATTTTAGAATCATATTATTATTATTTTTTATTTTTTTATTTTTTTTAAAAGAGAAAACAAGATAGCCCTGCTCCCAGATAAGCTAGGTGCTACCCCCATTTGTTGCCTGTCTTTAAGATAAGCTAACAGCTGCTGGTAGTACTCTTTAGTGATGCCAACTCTGTTGTCATCCAAATCAACGTTTGCATAAATAATGTCCCTGCCACACACCTGAACAAATCATTTTCCACAACAACTGAGATACTTGCACGCAATCACACATTATTGTTCAGATGGACTCTGCATGTGAGGGAGGCACCTCAGTAACATTCACAGGCCTGGGGCCTTTCAGGGTGGAGTATGCATGTTCCCTCTGTGTGAGCATGGTTTAACTCCAGGTTCCTCTGCTTTCTCCCACAATCCAAAAACATGCACATTAGGGTTGATCGGTACAATTGCCTGTAAGTCTGAATATGAGTGTGTGTGCATTGTTCATCTCTACATGTGACCCTGTGATGGACTGGTCACCTGTCCAGGATGTACCCCACCTTCACCCTTTGTCAGCTGGCATTGGCTCCAGCTTCCCACGACCCTGCTCAAGATACGCAGTATAGCCAAAGAATGGATGGGTGCATGCTACACATGATGACATAGTAAATGCTAAATGGAATTGCATTTCTGTGGGGAATTTCTAGTCTTATTGACCTCTCAAAATGCTTTATACTTGCCACATTCATCCATTAATGGAGCAGTTATCAGGGGAAACATGGAGTTCATTATCTTGGCCAAGGAGACTTTACCACATAACCTGGAGTATAATTACCTCCTCCACCACTCTACCTCCTTAGCTACAGCTGCCATATTAAAGGAGAAGTGCTGTTTTTTACAACCTGGACCTTATTTCTGGCATAAAATAAGGTTGTATGCTCTCCCATATAACTTTGGTGTCATTAGGAATCCTTCAGATGATATTTAGATCCATTCAAGAGCCGCGTATATCCATATAATGGGAGTGATGGGGGCACTGAGAATGCAGCCTTTAAATAATAAGCCTGTGGAAGCTGAACCTCGTCCAACTGTTCATTTTGTTGGGACAATTTGGAAATACGCAACTATAGTGTATTAGCAGTAGTAGCAAATTCCCCAGTAAACAAGCCGACCGTTGCAGAGTGAATGCGCCGTGCTGTGGCTCAGAGCGGCACTCAGAGATGACATCATCATCCAGTTCAGAGGTTAGTAGGTCAATCTACAGACCCCAGAAGATGATAACAGGTAACTCTGGACTGAGAGGGGAATAGCACTGCGAATCATAACAAAATATAGGTGAAATGAACAGGTTTCACAGCAGATAATGTCTTATTTAGAGGCTGCATTCTCAGTGCACTGATCACTCCCACTATATGGATATACGCGGCTCTCAAAGGGATCTAAATATCGTCCGAAGGACTCCTAATGACACCAAAGTTATATGGGTGAGTAAACGACTGTTTTATGCCAAAAGGTCCAGGTTGTAAAAAACGGCACTTTTCCTTTAAACTGAAAGTTAATTTTAAATAAACAAACATTCATTTAAAATGAAAGTTGTCTTTTGTCTTGATCAAATCAAATTAAACTGGAAGCATGTGTAAACACAATACTCAGACCATGGTTTGACATTAAAATCCTAAATGTCACTGCTATGCCCCAAACACAAACTCACACTAAATTAATGAATTTGACAACTGAAACAGTCTAAACACAGTCTAATTTATGCTTGGAAAAAATTAAGCTTGTGACATGACATGACAAAAATGTAATTAATATCATTTATTAATTATATCTTGTTTTTTTCTGAGCCACGTAGCCTCTAACACATGATCTGAGCATCACTAGCAGCTTTCTATTTACCATCCAGAAAAAAAGAGCAGTATCAATCTTCTCATCAAACTCTTGGCAAGAGACTAAGTATAATAATTATTCTAATATGATTTTAAGAATAGAATGTATTTGTATCGCACATTTTGTGGACAAGATGCAGCTCAGTGTGCTTTGACAAATACAAAATGAGAAGGGGAGTGTGTTATTATTATCTAAGTCAAGACTGGTTGTATTGGTAGCCTACTAGATTACTTTCATAGTGTGCGTGTGTGTGTGTGAGAGAGAGAGAGAGAGAGAGAGAGACAGAGAGAGAGGTAAATTGCTTTGGTGTAATTGCAGGGTTACTGGGTGTAAAGTGTAGGTTTACTCCCTGCTAATATCATATGTATGTACCAACATTTTTTTTCAGATAGAAAACAAAACAAAAGAATGCAAACATACAAGCAAATATACAAGGTGTGTGTGTGTCTGTGTGTACACATGCATGCATCAGGAGCTCCTTAAAGAGTGTGGGCGGAGTGAGTTATGCGGTAAAATGAGGTCATCACTGCTTTTGATTTATGTGACACACACTATTACTTACACTCCTGTGACTTCACCAATGTGTCCGCTGACAGCATGAATAATGCATGTCCCCACTAAAAGATGACATCCTCCACTTTCTCCTCTCTCATCTGCTGTTTTATAAAGTTTACTTCATCATTACTGACCCATGTCAACATAACGTATGAGTCTTTGTGTGTTTGTGTGTGTATGTGTGTGTGTGTGTGTGGGTGAGCGAGAGAGAGCGGGAGAGTAAGTTTGGATGTGCGTAGAGTTTGTCCCACTTTCATGTCCATGTCCGGCTTCTGGGCTGATTACCTGCCATCTTTAATCCAGTTCAACAAGTTCAGCCTTCATATTAGTAGTTTATGAAATTACGCAACAGGAAGTGGGAACAAGTACATTCATGTGTACACGTTTGTGTGTGTGTGTGTGTGTCTCAAATAAAATGCCACACCCTAGTTAAAAAAAACAAGTGACTGACGTGTGGTGATAACTTGACTTGTGATACATTGTGCAACCGTTGTCTGAACACAGGTGTCAAACTGACTGAAAAATTTCCCTTCTGTTTCATTTCAGTCAAGTCATGGGACAAGTATTGATACATGCAACAACTCCATTTTTGATTTCCGGAGACATGCAGTGATTTGCCTGTAGCATTTAGGAACCACAAGAGATTAATAGCCATGGATGGGTGGCAGATCACATCCCGGATGTGCTTTTGACAGCCAGGCCCAGACACTTTGCCCCTAAGAAGCTCAAGGCCAAACCGCAAGACGACAGCTTCCAAAGCGAGGTCACCATGGGGAGCGCTGAACAGGCAAGAGCAGGGGGGCAGACTGAAGGAGCGAGGAGGGAGGGGGTTGGAGGAGGTAGGGTGTGGATGAGTGGGGGTGATGAGTTAGGGGACGGAGGACAGCAGTTACTGTCAGGATCCATCAGGGAGCCCAGGGGTGACGTGGGAGTAGGCAAGAGAGGAGGAATAAAGAGATGAGGAGGAGGAGGAGGAGGAGGAGAGGTCAGGAGTTGGCCCTGTCACCCCTCAGCCCTCAAGTGCACTTGTTTGCTGTCCTATACCCCACACCATGTCTTACCCTCCCCTCCCCTGTGCATCTGTTCTCAGTGCAGATGTGCAGCCCTGCAGCTGCTGGATATCTCAACATGTATCTAGTTTGCGTGACCAAATCATAGGCACTTAACATCACTGATGACTATTTGCCAAAACAGATGTGTAGTGTGCAAAAAACTAAATAAATGTATTGACATAATACTCACAGAGAGAATATAAAATACAGTTCTTTATTTGTTTTTCATTGAAAGGTTAAAGGTAAAGGCTTCTCATTTTGGGTTAGAGAGTTATAGGGTTAGGTTAGCTGCTTAGCACAATAAGTGAAACTGAAAGAAGATGGCAGCATGTCCAGTCATCCTCTATCACCTATGAACTTCTTAAAGGAGAAGTTCCGTTTTTTGCAACCTGGACCTTATTTCTAGCATAGAATACATTCATTTACTCACCTGAACAACTTTGGTGTAACTTGGAGTCCTTCAGAAGATATTTAGATCCACTCGCGATCTATGTATATCCATATAATGGGAGCTGCTGGGGCAACGATGCAGCGTCTAAATAAGACATTATCTGCTGTGAAACTCCTTCATTTCACCAATATGTTGTTTTGAATCACCAGCACTATTCCCCCATGAGCTCGGAGCAGCTCAGACTTGTGTTGTTATTGTCACCCGGGGTTTTTTACAGGGCTTTTCACTGACCTACGACTTCGGCAGTGGCACGGAAGTGACATCATCGAGGCTGCACCTTCAGGTAAAGACAAACAAACTAACAGAATTAGGAAGTAAAGTAAAATTTCATTGTAGACACATGACCAGCTGGGAGGATTTGGGAAACTGTCCCTCTTTGTTGGAGCCAACTTCATGTGTCTCTCTGTTCACATGGAACTTTCAAAGATAAGAAACACTGTTAGCGAGTTTCTTGCTATTTTTCCGTTTTATCATTTTCTGTTGGGCCCAGTTCACATGGATATATCATCCAACCAGAACAAGTCATGAAAAAAAAATTGGAAAGTCAAGGCTCTTCATGTCTGAAGTCAAAGCTTGTTTAAATGTCACATCAGTAAATTATTTTCTGGCGGGATAAAAAAAGGCAATTTTGATAAATATCCAAGGCAAAAAACACATGAATGCTTCTTTCATATAAGGATGTCTCTGTTCACTTTGCTCACAGAGGTTGAAATTCTTCCCCTCTCTAGAGTTCTCCACCTCACCCTCAGAAATAATGACATCTTCAGGTAGGTACTTTTTTCAGATCCTCTGGGGAAAAACATGTTTTGCAGCTGCTGGCCTCTGCTGAGGGCTGCAGCCCAGACATAAACAGCGGTGTGGCCGGGCAGAGGAAGCCGTGAGGCTGCTGCTGCTGCTGCTGCTGCTGCTGCAGGTGGTGGCTGGCGGTCAAATAGACAGCAGATGACATGTGTCCCACACTGTGACACTCATTGTCAACAATGAGGACTCACTTTGTAACAAACTAACTAGTGACTGTGCTCTGAACACGTTGTGCATATGGGGTTTTCAAACCTTTTCATATCAAAGACTCTTCACCTCCACCCCCAGATCACCTCCTGCCAAAAATATATCTGCATTAGACCATGGCCCCGTTTAATTAGATTTTTAGAAATGATTCTTTGGAAGCACATCTGAGAAGATTGTCGTTGTTAAATATAACTTGGTACAGAATTATATAACTGTGAGCTGATGCCAGCAGAGTGAAAGAACAGAACAGTCTTTAGATGTAGCTACATATCGTACTTATGTTTTTTTTTCAAAAGTAAGACTGCTGTGGTTAATAGCCTATCAACCTCAGAATAACATGTGCAAACACAGCTTTTTGGGAAATACACCTTTTTGCTTTCTTGCCAAGAGTTACATGAGAAGATCAACAGCACCTGTTTCATTTCAATCTGTTTCATACATAACTGGAACTTAGCTTAGTTTAGCCTTGCATAAAAATGGGAAAAGTAACAAAATCCACCTTCAGATTTGCTTATTAGTATGTTACACCTCAATATTTCATCCATATGACAATTTGTAGTTTCATGGGCATATACAATACATTTTTCTGACCATAATATCTCAGTAAATCCTTGAAGAAAAATGTTAAGATTTGACACATACATTCACTTAGACTGAAGAATGACATGGTTAGATTTCCAACCCAAGAAACTGTATCAGTCATTTTTTTCCAGCCCACTGATAAAATCTATAAGTGTCTGGTGAATGAGTGCCCCTGCATCAGCCTATGCAATATGTAGAATAATTCACATTCAAACAGTCTTTATGCCGGCTCTAGCTTCACATTTAAACATTTACATGAGACAGTGGAATCTTCTCCAGAGAAACATGTTTCCCAAAATGTTGAAGTGATACTTTACATAAAGAAGAAAAAAGAATTGAGAAATATGTTCATCTCACTCCAGGAATAAGTCTTTGTACTGCCATGTACTGCCATGTATCTCAATAACGTCACACTGTCAGACAGATGACTGACAAAAAACTGGTTTATTCTGGGTCAGACAATACTGATAAAGTGCTCCTGTTCAAACAAAGTTAGTACTGTAGACAGCCAAAAAGATACTGTAGCCTATGTATGTGAGACACAAAGAGAAAAGGCCGGTCTGTAACAGACAGGCCTGATAGACACACGCACACACACACACACACACACACACACACACACACACACACACACACACACACAGACACAGACACAGACACACACAGACACACACACACCAGACAAAAACAAATGTGAAAGTACAGGGTTAGAGATGGTACAATAAACACTGACTGGAGTCACATGTGTGTTTACTCAGTTGAAAAAGCAC
>OMNW01024624.1:0-17832 GCA_900303245.1 Selene dorsalis
GTCAGCAAATATTGTGCCATCCAATTCCCGGCGCAAATCACACAGGGATTGTGTTTTTTCTTTTTTTTTTTTCTTTTTCAAAGTCTCAGCACCATCACAAAAAAAAAGTTGATGACAAATTAGACAGCAGCTCAACACCTCACCCCTCCACGGCGTATGTTTAATTACATGGCAGGTTCGCTCGTGAAAATTGGTGTTAGACCTGGAGACAGTGATCTGAGCTCTCACTGTGGAAACATTACTGCGGCAGGTTTGCATCTTTGCCGGGTGTAGACACACTCAATGGATGTTCGCAGCAGTGTTTCAACTGCACGTAATCAGATCCTTGGCAGGTGGAGCCCCCTGTAGTGTAGCTACTCCTCCTAGTGCAATCCACAAGACACAGATGTGAGGGTTGTCATGAAGGCTCACATCTCTATTTGGGGGATTTTACATCCTCCACTCAGATAAAGGTGGTTGAAAACAACACAAAACAGCACAGAGTACATGTCCTTTTTTTCCTTTTCTTTTCTTTTTTAACATCTCCACAATCTGTGTGTGGTTCATTAGTGTCCAGTCAGTGAAGACAGGAGTTGGAGTCGTGCAACCTGTTGTTTCCATGGGTGGTTCATGAGAACCAACAGTGCCCCCTATGGGACGCCTCTGACTGCAAGCTGCTGCCCTCGGTGAGCTTCCAAGACTCAGACATGAGGAGGAGCTGCATCAGTCCTGGTCCTCCTCAGAGCAGCTGCAGGCTTAACACAGACATACACATACAGACGCAGCATCCACGCCTCAGTCTAACAGCCTTAAAGACACAGCTGATAAGAGGAAAAGTATCTGCAGACCTGCAGTAATCAGTGGGAGTGGCTTCATATGTTTTCATCCAATTATGTTAGAAGTGTCAAATATTGTCCTCTGCTTATCTGCTGTTTAAGGGGTTAGAATAATATCTATCTATCTATCTATCTATCTATCTATCTATCTATCTATCTATCTATCTATCTATCTATCTATCTATCTATCTATCTATCTATCTATCTATCTATCTATCTATCTCTCTCTCTCTATCTATCTATCTATCTATCTATCTATCTATCCATCTATCTATCTATTTATCTCGATGCATCGTGGAGCACAGCTGTGGGTGGGTAGTTTTTTCTTCTTCTGCACCCTGCTGGGTGTAAAGCCCAAACGGCGTACATGCTCACTATACAGAGTGAACAAGCCATAAAGAGACACACAAACCAGTGACATGTTGAAAGGGAACCAGAGGAGCCACCCTGCAGCTGAGGCCTCTCCACAACAGCGCTAAACACCAATTACAGGCCATCAGCAGCGAAGTGAAGGGACCCAGTGGGTTTGGAGGAGAGGAGCTCCTGCCTTCATCCTCTCCTCTACTTCCTGTTTTCTGCTCCACCACTGCCATTCAAGTAGAATGAGATATTAAAGCAGAGAAGAATTCTGGATTTCCATCTCAAATGGCAGCACTTGGGGACAGCTTCCTATAACACACAATTTGCGGCATTGACATGACAAAAAAAACAAAAAAAAAAACGAATTTTACGTTGTATAACTCATTTAATCACTGACTTTTGTGAGAAGCATCGGCCTCAGCTGTTTTCTGGATCCTGGCCCTGTCGCATTTTCACTCAAGCTGAGAATCTAGACATATAATTAATATTTTTTCCTGCCTGATATTTAGAGAAATTAGTATGTGGCCTGTGACATGTTATTACTTAAAAGTTGCTGCCAAAGATGACACTGAATAATACTAAATTAATGTTTTGTGACAGAGGGTGGATCGCTATGAATATTTATGCTAAAACAGCAGCAATCAAGTACTTTGGGCAGCAAAAAGCATTCTTCAACCAGGCTCTCATTAGGATATAATTGGCCCACCTTCACTTTCTTAAAATAGTTTTTTCTGTGTCATTCATTTATCTCTATTCCTGTTCAAAAAGCTTCTCTGCCACTTGATGATGACTATTGATTTTATAGTCAGAGAAATATTCTGAGGACACCGTGCCTCTGACCTTTACTGGCTGCTTGTAATGTTAGTGAGCTAAGTTTATTGCAGTCAGTATAAGTTCCACTGATGAGAACATTAGCTGCATGCCGAAAATACCAAACGCTGAAAGTCTGTCCCGAGCAGCAGAGAAGGAACAGATGATTCGCCTTTGTTTGTTTCCTCCTCACTTTGATGCAGAAATCAGGGACATTGTATTCCCTGTCATCAGCCAGGTTTGTCTATTTCAGATATAATGTACAGAGCTTGAGTCCAAGTGATAAATGTACTGTACATGACTCCCTAGAAGCTGCAGTGGATTTCACTGGGCAGAAGTCACTCAGTAGCCTGTTTCACCTCACACTTCCCACAGTGAGCATTTAAAAAGTGACTGATGAAAGAAGCAAAAGTAGACTTAAAACAGATTATCTGATGGCAGTGTCAGAGCGGGGCGAAGGCTCGGTACTTGACCCGGGGCAGACACACATTCCCTGCCTGACTGTGAAATCTTATCTGGCGAGGACTTGGCAGAGTCCCATGGGATGTTTACTTGTTGGCCCTCCCTCGCTTTCTTTCTGGGACAGGTTGCTACATCTGCATGTGTCCTGGCAGCTGCTCAGCTTGCAAAATGGTGAGGTTGATAGAATGAGCTGACTTTGTACAATTCTCTCATATACAAAAACAAAACCTCTCGCTTTTCTCTTCCCTTCAGGGGTAGTCCTTTAGTTTGTGATGTTCAGTGTCCTGTGAGAGATGTACATGACGCTAAGTGTGGCAGTGGTGACATAACCGCTTTATGTGTCTGTGGTTCATCCCAACTAATTCGCATACACGAAGAGCCTGAGATTACATAATGTGTTTCTCTCTTCAAACAAGCTATAGAGGCAGAGAGTAAAGTTGTTTGCTCTCTCAGATGCTGCAGTTTTGTGTTTGTAAGAGCTGGAACCCGAACATTGTACTTTAAGTAAAAAGGAGGACTCATTTCCTGAGCTCCTTCCTTTTCATTGTACTCTCACACTTTACAGGGCTTTGTGTTGTTTTATGTGTTATAGCTCGACTTGGCCATTTGACTGGACCTCTGTTCTTGTCCCACTATATAAGCACGGGAGGGGAATCCATTTATTCAGTATGTTCAGCCCAACTAGTTAACATGTTAGCATTGTACCCTTGTCCAGTTCACGTATGTTGCCACAGACCAAACAGTCATCAAACCAAGCTGACACAGCATAAACTGTGTCTCCTCATACTGTATGTCCAAAAATGCATGGGTCTTAGCAGTCGTCATGTTTGATTTGTTAACGGCCTCTTCTTCTGTTACTCATTTTGTTCCACTACTAAGTCAAAGCCTTTGTACAGCCAATCCACTCCAAAGAAAACCATAAACAGGGAAAAAATGGGAGAAACCTCAGGGTGAGCAACAGAGGAGGGATCCCTCACCCAGGATGGGCAGACGTGCAATAGATGTTGTGTACAGACAAGAAAACAGTTTACGACATGGAATATGGAAAAACACGATAATGGACTCTGTCAGTTAACAAGAGATGATGAAGGAAGCTTCTGATACAGGAACGGCAGGGAGAGCAGGTCAGCTTAATGGAAGTACTGGATGGCAGGTTGGATCATGAGCAGGGAGTGCAGGGGGGGGAAAGGAGGTGGTGCAGGCAGCGGTTGGTGCAGAGGGATGGAGCTCTGGACAGATCTGTGGAAATACAGAGAGGATAGCAGTGACCAGCATCGATGTTATTCTTTTTTTTTTGTTCTCGAATCCCTCTCTGTGTTACCAGCTGTAAACACCTCTCATAAGTGATCGCTGATGTCACGGCTGTACATCAAGGTGCAACTGTTCTTTTCCTCTGGGCAGGTGTCAGGGACCTTTGTGTTACTGTGACTGTTACTGTAGGTGACACGGCCCAGTAATGTTTCACCCTTCCAGTGTGTATGACAGGTTTGTGCTTTTGCACCTCCACTGTAGACGTGTCTTTGACTGACTAAGCCCTGTCTGGGCTCTCTTTGTCACTGTGTGGACACTGAAAAGCTCATTGAAGCAGTCGTGTGCTTCTTCAGTGGCTGGAATCTTCCTCACTTTGTTCTGGTGTCAGTCAGCTCAGTACTGATGGCTGCCGAGAACCACACTTGGTATTTTTCCAGCAATGAGCTCATTCCATACTCCAAAACAAACTCTGGCGAGCAGCACAGTGCTGAGATTTCTGCCTTATCAGAAGAGTTATCAACCAATAGTTTTTCATTTTATCCAGGGAATCGACTTAAAGGATAAAGACTGTGTTGTTTGGCGAATGTACTGTACAACTAATTAGGAGTGTTTGGCGTTTTAGGGTTAGGCTCAGAGCGAAAGGTGGAAACATACAGTCATGGCATTTACTTTTTGCTTCTCTCTTATAGCTCTCTTATTTATCCCTCTCTTGTATTTTATAAACTCACCATATGGATACGTTAACAATGCTAAACACTCACAGAGGAAACCATTTCAATCATTGTCAGAACAGTTAAATTGAAATCTGGTGTTCACTCTACAAAGTAATCTGGCAGTAACAATGCAATGCTGGATGATGTTGTTTTGTGTAATTATGCAGAGGATGAACCTGTTTCTATATTTTCATCTGGCGGTCCTCCATTGTTTGGTATCAAGTATGTTGTTTGTGCTTGTTTTTGACCCCTCTGCTCCCTCATTATTATCTAAGAACAGGAAATTATGAATACAATCTAATTTGTGATTTTTGTTTTGATCCACTGTGTTGAGAAGTCTGCCCAGTTTGCTCTGACACCCACACCTGTAGCTGTGAACTGATAAACTGTAGTTTTTACACTGTATATCACTCAGTATGCTTATTTCTTCTTGCTGTTTTGTTCTGAGGATCTTTCTGGTCAAGTCCTCTTCTAGCCTTACTTTGTAAACTCCTCCGTACACCATTAAAATGAACAGACTTGAAGTTGCAGTGGGCATGCAGACTCCATATTTCTCAACATCCCACCAGCCTTGGACAACACACCATGTTCGATCTGTTTGCCGAATACTGCTGGCATTACAACTAAAGAGTCTGTGTGCAGAGATCTATGGGTAAACATCTGCTGTGTTATAAGTTCACTAAGTGGTGCTGTCAGTTGAACTTGTCTGGTCACTTACGCTGCACTGGGATGAACAGAAACGTTTCAGCCGCTCGGCGATACATCATGTGGTGACATGGAATGAATCTTAAGAGTTGAAGTATACAGGCTTAAGGCTGAGTGAAGCATTAATCATGTTGCTCTTTCTCTATAAATGTTAAACACAGGTTAGCTGGAGGCTCAGCTGCACTGTTACGTTTTTACAGCAAACGATTTAACTGTTTTCTTCATAATGCAGGAGGTAGAGAACACACCTACATGCAGAGAGCAGAGTAATGAATCAGAGGATGCACCACTGATAATCAACCCCCCCTCTCTCTCTCACATAGGCACACACTTGCATACATACGGTACATGCAAATATGTTAATTGTTTACCAGAGGCTGACCTGATTAAGGATTTAAAAAGAAAATTGTTTCATGTTCGTCTTACAGCAGGAGCAGGGCAGACAAAACAATATCATAATTTGCTGATGAATGAGAGGAGAAAGGCAGACGCACAATGACAGCAACACGTTATGAATAAAATATCAGGTGCTGCTGGGTAACGCACCTTTTTTTCACAACGTGATGCTGCGTTTAGGTATTGTGCCACGCGCACAGAGGGCCCGAAGAGGTCACAGACACTGGGTGTCACTGAAATTCACTGAGAAATGGGAGCGGTTGGAGAGAACCATTAGTGGAGTAAACAAGTTGTCAAGCATGCTGATTTAACTCACCTCGAAGCTCTCTATTAGTATATTACATGCAGACTGAGCTGTAAAACGGAGCCGAGAAAAGCCTGCAACTCCCTGATAAATTGGCTCACGTCGGGGTTGTTGATAGCCTTGAACGAAATCAGTTTCCTGTGGACACACCGTCACAACAATCACGTCCAGAAACGTCTTTGTAACTACAAAGACGTTTTGTAGTTACAAAGATGTTTTGTAGTTACACATCCATCGCATACTATAATCTTCTTGCCAGCGTGCATGATACAATTACTGAGGGTCCAAATTTGTCATCTGCTTATGGCAGGGTCATAGAAAATATATACCTTACATACCGGCAAACAGGTTTTCATTACAACGTGGTGTAACTGTACATTTTAACACCTAGTGTTGGGATCCAGGATCTGCCGACCAACACCTCTGAAGTTCACTAATTAACACCTTTTATCTTATTCATTTAACTTGTGCAATAACTGAAATGTGAAAATACCTCTGGTGAACCAGGTTAACCAGATGTGGTGTTTTTAATGGAGTGGATGTGAGGTTGCCAGACAACAAACAGTACCGACACAAATGAGCACAGATCCCCAAGCAGCTTTAGGCTTCGTTGTATGTGTTGTAACGTGCAATTCTGGCCTGTATAAGATGTAAGGTAAACAGTTCTTAGAGACACGTGACAAAATCTGCAGCGATCCAAGAGTGGTGTCTGAGATTGCACTGGAACATGTCCACTAAAGGCCGATTTGGAGCTTTGGCAGCATGAGCCGTCGTATAGACCTTGAGTACCTTGACTTTTTTGTGACAACATTAAGATATTTTCTTGCTCTGATGCTCATCTGTGTAAAAGCATCTGCAGTGAGATTGAATGGGTCCTGTATCTTCAAAACACTGGACACCCAAGTTAACGCTTCCCAACAGGTAGCTCGCCATTCACCTCATGTTCCTGGGTGTCACTTCTGATTGTGTTTCAGCTTCTGCATGCCACCCTGTTGGCATCAGGACTTTGTTAGATGAGTAAGGTGGACCAGTGGCTCCATAGTCAAACCTGTTAACTAGCAACTAACAGCAATCAACACAACACTCGTGTTTGAGCCTGTAACTTGTTAAGTAGACGTGGCTGCAGAACAACAGTAGTTTTGCATATAACTGTGTGTAACAAATAGATGACAAACTGAACATATCTTTTATCATGTTTGCCCATGGGACAAACATGATAATACAAGCTGTACAAGACAATACAAGAGTGCTGATATAAAGAATAACTGACTCTGTGCTGAAAGCTCTACTTCACTCTATATTGGTGGATTTTCCACTCTTTTATTTTCACACTTCATTGTGTTTTATAGCCTACATTTTTTATGGAAGGAGGCATCTGGACACTGATTATAACCTGATTGGCAGAATAAACACATCAAAATTGTTCTCAATATCACTAACATGTATTTCCCTCTTGAGATAATTTTTTTATAGACATTCATATACATGTGTCTCGAGAAATGACTCATCTTTTTGTCTCGTTGTCTCTGTCTACCACTCTAATTGTCTCTTACACACACACACACACACACACTGCTGGCTGCATCAGACTGCAAGATAATTTGAAGAAAAGATTTCTCCTCTTGTGATGCTAGCTTATCTCTGATTAGTATTTCTTGAGGCTACATCAGCTGGTTCACACGCAGAGCATGTGTTCTCTTCCAGGCAAAATCACTGAAGTATTGATTAGCTGTATTACATCCTTGCAGCTGCCATTGGGTGAACTCAGAGTGAGGCCGTTAGCTGATCTATTGATTAATCAGAACAAATTTATGGAGGATATGCTGATACACCAAATTAAGACTTCTTTTGTTATCTGTGCGTGTTTTCTTCAATCATTCACTTAAATCATTTCGTTTTGAGTTTCTGACACACACACACACACACTCCTGCTGGACTTGTTTTATGAACAGTCTTGTAATGGGACACAGTTGGGAAGACAAAGTTGAAGAGAAAACACTGGGAGAAATATCGACAGAGGAAAAAACCACAATATGCAATAAAACAAACTGATGACCAGATAGGGAGATACAAGCAAATACTTCCCTTCACTGGTCCGGCACTGCTGATTCAATTCTTTTAGACTCTGAAAATGATCAAAAATAATAACATACAAATTGCAGTGGAGAGTGAAAAGAAAAGCTCGATCCGTAATTTCCCTCTCGCAATCACCAGGCCCTCGTCTGGCTGCCTGGCCTGCGTCCTCTGCTCATGTCAGGGTAGAGTAATTAACATTTATCAGTCTCCAAGAGAGACCTTTCCTCCACCACGGGAGAGTGATGTGTAACCTGCCGTGGTCTTTACTTGCTCACTGCACCGCTTTCTCAGCCATTACCAACAACAAGGCAGTCAGAGGGAGGGAGTAGGACCGGGGCCAAACCACCATCAGCTGCCATTATACGCTGCAGGGCAGGTAATAGTGAGTAACTGGCCGATTTGATATGGTGATTCCTACTTGGAGAGTTCATGACCAGTGATACGGCCTGTAGATCTGTGTGTGCACCACCATAGTGTGATGACATCTTTGAAGTATGATAATAAAACTCATAACCGGTGAGCAAAGTAAATACTTTATGACCACGCTACCATCAGTGTAGCTCATGGGTCAACCACTTTTGAGTAACTGTAGTCAGCAATGAAGTTTTGAGCTGGAAAACATTTAGATCCATTGAGGGACTCTACTGTATAGTCTTATGTGTATTTTGTGTTTTATAATGTAACCATAAAGTGCATCAGAGATATAGTGGCTCAGTATACTGCAACTTAAGAAAACACATGATAAGATACAAATGCACATCCAACGCAAAACTCACAACACAACACAACAGAAGTGTTTCCAGGGACACAAAAAAGTGGCTGGGGCACGCTTTTGTTCAGTGCTCCCTGTTGTTCAGTGCTCCCTGTTAGGGATGTTCGCAAATAAAGTGAGTTGTTTGGTTTATTATAACATCAATATCACATTATTCAGATATTATGCAAATGTGTACAATTAGTTTAACCTTAGCTTCAGTTTTCTCACTTTTTTGTGTCCTTGGAAACACTTCTGTGCTGTGAGTCTTTTCAGTGCATGTGGTCAAATTGCTTCAGTTGTTTTCTGAATTTGTAGATTGTTTTGCATGTGTTTCTTAAGCTGCAGTGCACTGGGCTCTCAGGGTCACCACAGAGAGAGACCACATTGAGCATCTTAAAGTTGATCACATACTGTATCTGAACTGAGAGCAGTTATATAACTATATTTGCTTTGGTTCAGGCCATGATAATTACTTCTGTCCAGTGCTGTAGTATTTTATTCTTCTTCACATTTGCATGATCAGGAAATAGATACACTTTCATTGAACTGATGAAGAAGATTACACACCCTCTGAGGAGCTACCCAGCAATTGTTGGCTGTTTTTTGATAACTTTATTTATGTTTTTTTCCTTTTGCCTTTTGCCCTTGATTTTCAGTTTGTTAGTAACACTACTGTCAGCGGTAGTAAACACTGTACCTGCCAGACGTCAGCATGTTGTCACCGTGAGCATGTTGGCAGCATGCTAATGTGAGAAATATAGTACACTCCAGCCTCACAGATAGACTCTTGTTTATAACTGGATGTTTTCATCAAAAGCAAACATTCCTGGACTGCGCTGCTACATTTGAGCATCTCCCTGAAATCCAGCCTGAGTGTCATATTAGCCGAGGAAGTGTGAATTTAAACAATGTTTGGCTGCGCGGTACGAGCTTGTAATCACTGGTCCACTGGCATTACCACTGCTTATTAAGGGATCAGACACAATTGACAAACACACGCAGGGCTCCCTCCTCTGATTGACCTCGCATATTGGCAATTATGAGAAATTATAGCTGTGCATGTAGAATCCCAGTCTCTCTGACTATGTCAGAGTGGTACAGCCTTCATGTTGCACTCCATGTTTCACTTCACTTGTTGTTGCGGAAATTCATGCAGATACTACATGACCGTGTAACGGTAGTTAACAGCTTCTATATTTTTCCTCATGAGGCTGAACGCTTATTCACAGAGAGGTGGAGAAGGTGCAGAAATCAGATTTCTGCTGTTGGTTAATGAGCACAAAAAGGTCAGTTCAAAGCTCTTTGTCACATTGATTAGCGCGACAGAAGTGAGCTGCTGGTTGAGCCTGAACGAATCATTAAACGTAATATTTAGTCCTTTCTCTCCCTATATAAACATCTGTATATCTGAATTGAAGTGCTACTGAAGTGCCAGCGTTCAGACACAATGTCCATTTATTATTCTAGTGATTACACTGGTAATGCATGGTTATTGCTGAGCAAGAGAGAGAGAGATCAGACTGAAGTGTCCTAATCATTATCGCTGGTTTTATTGTTTTCTCACATGCCCCCAACAATTCGTGCAGAACAAATAAGTGATAACAAAGAAATGGCATAATAAACTTTAAGTGTTTCCATAATGAAATTGCCACAAAGTAATTTCATGAAATCCTGACATTTGTGTTTAATTAACACATATTCACCTGAGGTTCACGTAGCTTTGTCTTAAGAAATGAAAGAAAAACGGCATTAATTAACCAGACTGGCAAGGGTATCAATTTTGGGCAAAAACTATTGGATTTAATTCATAATCTTCAGTTGAAGTCAGTGAATTACGTCTCTAGACTGATGCCATACACCTTGAGACAGAGGCAAACATTCCTCTTCAATTAAAGGCAGTTTGATGAATCATTGTGATGAAGTGACTCACAGTGATAAAAGGAAACCTCACATGGTGTAACATCAGACAGGAGGAGATATTCATCTGTGTTTGATTTGCATGCAGTGCAAGTCAGACACACTGACAATGTTACTGCACCTACAAGGGCTGCACCGCTACCTGGAATGTATGTTAATAATGTCTCAACAACCTGACAGTATCGTGGAAGTGCTTGTCTCCGCACAGGGTAGAATTCTGAAAATGGAGCGGGGGAAAAAAACAAACAAAAAAAAACATTGGCTAACATATCTGGTAATAGATCAACAGGAACATTTCTGTCTCTGTTGGTGGAAGTAAGGGAGAGAGGTTTCCTTTTTCAGCCTTGCGACACGGAGGAGAGCACTGTATTTGCCCAGGTGGCTAAAGCCCTGTTCAGTATCTATGTAATCCCCCTTCTTTGCAGCACCGCCAAACATTGGCTTCCTATTGCAGTCCCTGGCTAAGTGGGATAGACAGCAACAGATTGCCCTGCAGCCCATTTACCTCCTGTACTAAAGGCCTCTGTGATCCACTCACAGTCATTTAGAAACCTAACTGCAACACCTCCAGTGCAAATCAGTGACGCACGCTCAAAAACTGAATAAATTACCTTTTGAGTAACTTCTCAGAACCACTGGCAACAGGGAAGCATCATCTCTGACATGACAGGCCAGCCATGTTTAATATGCATGGTATGCTAAATAGATTTTTTTGTAATTTATATATGATATGATATGATATGATATGATATGATATGATACAGATGCAAATTAGCTTGTAGCTGTAATCTGGTACGGTGCATCAAATGGTGACATTTATGTTTGAGCTGTACACTTTCCCTTTTAAATAAAATAAAATTGAAATTGAAATTGAAAAGTAAAATTGAAATTGAAATATGATATGAGATGATATGTGATATGAGTATAAATTTGAATATTTCATGTGTGACACGTGATCTTCTCCTCTTCCATATCACAACCATGTCATGCTGTTGTGAGTCATGCATCAGTGGGCAAGAGACTTGTGCAACTAGTTCATTTCTCGACAGCGACAGAGAGTGACAGTACTTCACAGAGAGCAGCGGCATCACACTGCACAATCTACGACCACACCTTTTTTTCCAAATGAGCCCAATCCATTTGAGCCCGAGTGAGAAGAGCAAATATACAGAAACCCGCCATGTGACCAAGAGCTGTTCTAAATGTGGCAGAGGATAATGTAATCACGTAGGAACCCATCACTCATAGTTAGAAGATGATTGAAAAAATGTGTTTTCAGGGCCTTTACATCCGGTGTCATTATGATTCTCCATTATTTTTGAACCAATCATCATCCAATCCTGAATAAGAACCAGAGACAACGGCGGCGTCCTCACATCTTCTTCTCATTTGAGTCTGCTGAAAGATAATGATAAGAGCATTATGAAGCTCCGGCAGATTTACAAAATGCATCCAATGAGACACGCCTGTTTAGAGATCAGACTAAGAGGCCCTCAAAGACCAAAACAATGCAATGCTAGTTTAGCTGTATTTTTATGTCCCTGCTGCATGTGGAGTGACAGCACATTTGTACTTACAGGGTACATTAAATATTGTCACAGTGGATCCCTGACCACCTGGCAGTTTGTGCGGACGGATCACAATCTGTGCCTTGGGTGCACTTGCAGTGTCTTTTTTTATGATGTGGCCACATGCTGATTGCAGTCCACTCACCAGAGATACGTGTTAATGGTCTCTAAAATCATTTCTAGTCTCATAACAGATGCTTGGGAACAAGCAGGTCCGAAAATGTATTACAGCTGCAAAAACATAATGCTGGCTTCATCCTCTGAGATCTCAGTGTGTCCAAATAATCTCAAAAGAAGATGTTAGTGGGGTAAAAAAAAAAACTGCAGTGTTATGATTGTGTCAAGTGTTTCCAAGCAGGCTGATACAAGGCCTGTGTCCACCACACTAATCATGACATCATGACTCAAGGTGTCAAATGAAATATCTCCTGGTGAAAGTGATGGCCTGTCCTGGTGTTTACCTTCCAGTCCCTGGATGTGTCACTGTGACATATGAAAGTGTTTAAAGCCCGTAAAACTGAAGGAGGTGGTGGTGCCGTTCAAGAGCAGGTTGGGGAGGTGTTCAACTGCAGGACCAGCATGTTTGTAATGAGCAGAGAGCAGAGCTCACTGCAGCAGCATAAAGAATGAAGAGTTCTATTGCACATTAAAGTCTGGAGTGTTTTACAGGGGGTAATAAAGCCCCCGGCTAATCACATTCACCAGGAGCCCACGGTCCTTCACCCAATGACTGTATACCATCAAGGAGGTTTACCTCCATAAACAGTATATATCTCTCTTCTTCTTCTTGTTCTGGTGAGGGAGAAAAGAGAACGAACAGGGATTTTGGTATTGCGGTAATAGATTTTAAGTGCGTCTCTCATCTCGGCAGATATAAATGCAAATTACTTTGATACAGACATGCTTGATCTGCAAGAAATTTGCATTGACTGTTGCTTTTGGAGGCTAGTTTTGTCACAGAATAAAAGGAAACATCAAGTAATAGTGCGGTAGTGTTTTACAGTACGTGTCAGAAATGAACACAATATTATATATAAGCAAGTTTAATAATAACAGAAAGCTTTTGCTGCTTCATCTGAGCTCATCAATCAAAGGCTGTGTAAGTCAAATATCAGCTAAAACATCCAGGATAACCAGGATAAATACCCAGCAGCTCACCCAGGAAAACTGAGAAACAGTCCAGTGCCTGTATTCAGAATAGGCCCTGTCAGCTCATTAGCTAACAAGTTACTATGCAACCACTCGTTATGTCACCGTGATATAAATGCGTTCAGCCTAGCCTATTGTTTAGTCAGCACAGTGGTGACACAATCACATATGGATGTATTTTATAATTTATTTGGCTCTGGAGGACGCGGGGCAATTAAGAGTCTCATTCATTACGAGGAGCATCCTGCTGATACCAAACAGAGGCTCTTTGGGGAGAAAGATGAAACAGGTTCCCGGTTTTAGACTGACACAAACACAACAGCAAGATTTAATCAGTTTATTCAGTATCCAGTGCAATTACCTCCACTGGTTACACTTTACCTTCCACTAGGCTCTTTTCAATTACTTCCATTTGTCTACCAACTTATGGCTTTATCCACTTCCTTAATTTTATATTCTAAACGGCAACAACACATTGTTGATAAAACATTTCATTACAGTACACAGCGTATTGAATTTATTTGGTTGTTGCCTTGAATTTAACTTTAATTATGATGCACTGCCTCTTTCTTTAATACCTTCTGTGTTGTTATATTTCTTATGGTGTGTTGCATCAGAGAAGTTATCAATCAAACAGCTTTCTGGAGTATGGATGTTGTGAAAGTAGAATGGGATCATGGGAGGTACTGAAGTCAGCTACTCCTGGTTTGGATTGGATCAACACTGGAAAATTTAAATACTCGATACATTTAGAAGACCAAATTCTTCTTATGAACACATTGCACAGGGATATCAAAATTACAACTGGTATCTCAAAGGAGTAGAACTATTTTGCCACAATTACTTTATCCTTCTGCTCACTATTTAAGCAGTTTCTCAGCTTCGTGCCTGCTAACATCACAGCAACAGTACAACTTTTGTTTGGGTTTTACAGCATGCCAGTGATCGGTCTACAAATGCTGCCTCCAGTGCAACATGGTGCTACATGTGAAATAAGGACTAAATTGAGCAGCTGTAGAGTGAATGAAGTGATTTCAAGTTGTTCCTGATACTAAGTGTTACAATTACAACTACTTTAGCCTACTTTAGTTTACAACCAAATGACCAGTGGCATTCTCATCCATCACAGCTTGTACTTAGCAAATGTTAGGATAGCCAACAGAGTATATTGATATCATTATAAAGGATGATCATAAATGGCATGCCAGTTTTAGCATTTACGTCAAAGCACCACTTTGTGTTATCCTTGTTCAGGACATGTCCGCTATCTTGTCAACCCTCATGAAACCTGAAAATACTTCTCTGTAGAATAGTGGATTTAATTTAATGTTAATGTAGTGTCCTCCTGAGCAGGCTTTGTCCAAAAAGGCTTTTGCCTGAGGTTCGGTATAAAATTCATAAAGTTTCGAATTCATCTCTATCTCCTTATCCATTTTTCTTCATTTGTTTTTAACTTGTCATTGCTCCTCTAACGCTCGCTCGCTCTCCTCCCACTCTTGCAGGACAAGTCTTGTCATGTCCTACAAATTTCATCAACTCTCAGTCTTCGGTGAGTACACTCATTTTTTTGTTCGTTTTGGAGACACAATTGAAAAGTCATGTTTTAAATGAGCCCTTCCCCTCACTTCTTTAAAAATCTGCATACAAGAAATGCATCTGGTTATCCTTGACAGATCCTGTTTTCTGTGTTTGTAATTTCTTTTTCTGCACTGCTTGTTGATATTCGTTGACCTTTAATTGTGATTTGCACATGTCCTCTCATGACTGACTTTGAAATGAGGTTTTGAATCAAGAAGTCTGATTGCCGGTCTAAACTGCGACGTGGAACTATTTATGTTTGCATACTCAAGTTCCAGGACACCAGGGGACCACAAAATAATGTTTTTTCATCAGCATTTTTAAATTGCAGTTTGCCTGTGACATGTTCCAATGTAAAACAGCACCATACATATTCTTATCCAAGACATACAGTATACAAACAAATGACTGGTTACAGCATTCAGCACTGCTCCTGTATAATTTCATGCAAAAAAAAAGAAAACAACCAAGCAGACAAACCGCAGCAGAAAAAGGGTAAATCATAGAGTCAAATGTTTATCAGATACTATTGATTTGAAGGTTGCTGTGTTCTTAATCTTAGTGACAAAGCTAGACCTCATTTATTTGCCTGTATAAAAAAGAAAGTAAAACTACCCTTGTGACATTGCACCAAAGCATAGTTGTGAGTCAACATTTACTGAGCAAAAGGAAAGAAACCCCACCAAAAGAGCACAAACCCAAATTAAGTCCTGTGCTGTTTATTCAAGTCAGAAGAAATAAGGGTTTTATAGACACATATAACATACCAAGGTTAACATAAAGGAAGAAGTCTGTTCATCTTAGTCGTGTTCATTGTGAGGGGTGGAGGTCTTTACTCCCTTGATGCATATATAAGATAATGTGCATTGATGCAGCTAAACCCTACCATACATATCAGCTCACTGAATAGTCAAAACATAAATAAATGGGGTTATTTTCCAGAATTTTACATCGACAAATGAAGCAAAAAACATGTTTTCATGCCAGCGTGGAGGAAAGAAATCTACATGACGTGAACTGGTGGAACTTGCTAATGTTTTCAACTCTGTATCACAAATCTTATTGTGTGAGGTTTGGCCTTCTCAGTAAAATGAGGACAAGGCAAATCATATTTTATAAAAAATATTTAAATGTGCATCACAACAACAGAGTTCAGCACAGAAGGGCAGCATCTGTACATAGGCATCGTGACGGAGTGAACAATCTCCCCTCCAGCGGTCATTAGGGCATCACAGTGGGTTCAAGGCAGGGAGGAAGCTACAGCGAGGGGTGCACCTTCCACCCAGCAGGGCGTATATGATTAAATTTATTGAGAATTTTGTACAAAAGGTTATTGAACAATCCGGATGAGCACTGGATGTAAATCGGACCTAGAAATTGGATCATAGCCTAAACCTTTCCTGGACGCCAAGTCGAGCCGAATGAAGAGAATCGTTATCTCACCACCTCTAGTTAACAGGAAGCGGTCAAGTACAAGCTCTGCATTGGAGAGAAAAACAATTCCAGCTGTCTCAGAAAAGGCAGTGTAAAGCTTAAATGACAAGGAGAGGTTTCAGGAGATCAGGCAGGAGACAGTTTGAGGAAGAAAGGGATAATTGAGGGCATGGACGTGTCAAAGCCACCTGGCAACTTAAAGGATTTTTTTTTCATTATTATTATACAGCCTTGGTCTTTTCTCAGTAGTTGTACACATATTGCTGCTTTGAGTTATGTAATGTATTGATATACGGATGCGGCGCTTTGTGGTGTCCAAGTCCAACAAGGGCAGGCAACACAAGTCATCAGATAATAAGACAAGTTATTTAAAGTTGTGTTGCTCACCAGTAATAAGCAGTAAAGGAGGAGAGAGAATAGATATAGCCTGGAAGAGCAGTTACTTTATAGAGTAAGAACTGGTTTGAAGTCCAATATCCACAGTGTCTATGTTTTGGCAAATGCCCGTATATCTACAGTAACCTGAAAGAGGACAACAATAAGATTGAACACGCAGCAGAGACAATTTAAAGACCTGGCTGTCATGAGAGTAGTCCGGCGTGTAAACAAGGTCGGATTCAGCCCGCTTTGATTGATGGGTGCAGTCAAGATGTTTGAGGAGGGGGCGGGGGCAGAAAGAGAGAAAACAGTGAACTAACCCATCCAAAGTCCTGATTACAAAATACATTTCACAGCGATCACGTCAAAGTGGCCCAGATGTGTTTGGTCATGAGCCAGTAGAATGGATGGGGCTCGCTCTGATGTGCCACTACTCAGTGATGAGCTTTGCAGAGCTGGCAGGGCCCCAGCCTCAGCTCCAGAGCAACTCTGCCCTCTAGCTGGTGAAGCTCTGAGCCCAACAGGCATGAGCTTGTTAAACTGCACTGATGAAATAGCAACAAAGTCCAAAAATAAAGGCTCTTACTTTGAAAACAAGACTAATGGAATAACATTTAATGTGAGTCATGTGAGTGGTTTAAGTTCAAAAAATTAATTGCATCACTAGTTATTTGTTAATTTATGCCTTTAGTTTGTATTCATCCATATTATTTATTTTATAATATCATATTTATTCATTTAATATTGTCTATTTAGTAGTTTCACTCCACTCTCTTTGACAGTACCATGGATAGCAGTGTACACAGTGAAATTTTCAACCCCACCACAAATCATTTCACCACTTCATCACATCCATAGCATCCTGAATGCCTCGAGCATCATCATTTCCTGAAAAAGACATATTTGGTAATTTTGGAAATGCTGCACTACAACTATTGGGAACAGGGTTTTGTGGTGTTGAATGTTGATAGTTCAGCTGTACACAGTGAGTTTACATTGATTTTAAAATAAGAAAAGGAAATTAGGAAATTATCAGGTCAGCATTACAATGCCAAAGCAACCCGATCTCTACTGCTCCAGTACTCTTGTGTGTGTGTGTGTGTGTGTGTGTGTGTGTGTGTGTGTGTGTGTGTGTGTGTGTGTTTGAAGACTACAGCAGATT
>OMNW01024624.1:24459-35337 GCA_900303245.1 Selene dorsalis
TCACTTAGTCAAGCCATTACTTTAACCATTCAGTTTATTTATTCATTACTTTTGGCTAACTATATCATCTGTTTCCATTACTTTTAGCTTAATGTTTGATTTTTTTTTTTACACATTACTTTTAGCCTCTTCAATCAGTTTTATTCTTGGCAGAATATTCACTTTGTTTATCTTTTACCTGCACCTCTCACTTTTGCTTATCTATCTATCTATCTATCTATCTATCTATCTATCTATCTATCTATCTATCTATCTATCTATCTATCTATCTATCTATCTATCTATCTATCTATCTATCTATCTATCTATCTATCTATCTATCTATCATTGGTTTTAGGTTCCACTCTACCCATTTGCTAATGAAGAGACTGAAAGATAAAACATAGAATAAAATGATAGATGAAAGATGACAGATATATTAGGCATCTGTGGGAAATGTCAAAAAACTTGAAGGGTGTTAGATGAAAATCAAAATTTGTGGTGAGAAATTTGATATATCTGATATCGAAATGTATGATTCTCATCAAATTTGCACAAACCTTATGAAGTAATAGAAGAAGAAGGAGTGCAGACACATGGACACAATAGGCTAAATAGAATTATACCAACCACTGTTCTGACTGCATCGCCTGTCTGCACTGCAATCATGTTGCAGAGTAATAAATCAAAATTCAGCATCTCAGACAGAGATTATCAGAAACCTTGTTTCTGCCTCCTGAGTCCCATTGTACTTGAGAATTCCCCATGTATGCACTAAAACATCAGTGGTAAATGAATTTTGAGGGTCTGGTCATTGAGCCTATTTTGGTGCAAATAAGTCTTAGGCACATACAGAGAATGGTTTTTAAAGAAGAATGGATTGAAATATTTCAGAACAGTCATTAGCCTATACCACTGGAATAAATGTCTTCAGAAAACTGCAGCAAAAGCAAGAATATCATATTTCATCTCTACTCTCTATTAACTGCGATTTGACCTTAAATACTAGCAGCAGGAAAAAAGATGAAAACAGAAGCCCTCAATTTAAAATCGATGGTACCTGTGCACCCTATATCAAAAGCTTTCCTCCTCAAAACCAGACGTGATATGACATAATCATACTTTTCCCCAAAGTACATGAATATATCAAAATGTAACGCTCTTCAGGGGGATATTAAACTAATTCTACACACCCAGGATCTCTTTCAACTTGTTTGCATGTGACTGATCTCTGTTGGATGTTGAATTATCGGGACCAATCCGGTTCTCATCCTGTAATCTTGTCAATCAATTCTGTTTTCCTCTGTGCCATAGTTTATTTGTACACATATAGGCGAATAAAAAGGAACATTGATGAACACTGAACACACAAAGCATCTCATTCGTGGCAGCCAACTGAGAGGACAATCAGGACAGCAGCTATTCCTGGTCATAAGCCTGAGGCGGCCCTCTGTCTATTACTTTACTGGACAATATTTAGTAATAGGGCAATTGGTTTTTATAAGCACAAAGCAGAAAGTGTTGTCTTTCTCTTGTCCCGGTTTTCCACAGTATGTATTTACAGTTTCAAAGGTCCTGCTCTGAAATGTCAGCAGACAATATAAAAAACACATTGGAGGTCTATTTGCATTCAAGTTTATTCATTTACTTTGGTGTCATTTTCACCTGTAAACTCATTATCTTAAATTGAAAGGTCAAGCATCAGACACCAGTCATTGTTACTTACAAGTGAAAGTCAGTTGACATTGTGCAAAGCCTTTTAGGCTTGTAAACCCTAAAGATGAGGGTTGTGACCTCTCATCATAGCTTAAGGTTTACTGTAGACCTCAATTGTGAGGAGTTCAACCAAAAAATGATATTTTATATTCAAACTATTTCCTACTGAGTTGAAGGAGTTTTAGGGAGTTGATGTTATAGGTAAAAAGCTTTTGGGGGGAAAAACAAACAAAACAATCTCATGTAACAGGGCTCTTTTTACCTTTCTTATCCCTTTGTAATTCAAAGCTGACCAACAGAAAGCATGTGGAGAAAAAAAAAATCAATGGTCTTTGAAAGATTCTTTCCTTTGAAGATTTTTGTGAATACCAGGGAACCATTGTACACGCCTTTTATATTTCTGCTGTAATGTGGAAAGGCAGGGTGATATTGGAACCCTGAGTGCAATGTGTCGCCTGTACAGTGACAAAATTAGATTTATTTACCAGCCATTTATTCATCATTTTGACTGGCCTACTAATATCCGGGCAGAACCAGGGGGGACTCCAAGGATGTTTGTGAGGGATGAGTGCATTTAAATCAAAGCAGGATGTAATCAGCCATGCAGGGTGTTGAGCTGTCCCTGGGGGATTTAATACCCAATTATTTAAAGCAGGGCACATCAATGTGAAAATAAAACACACACTGGCAAGAGTTACACAGAGCTGTCAAACATCAAACTAGCAAAAATCCCCAAATTTGTGATTTCACAGTATATCAGATTCAGTTTTTTAATTAGTTTCTCGTTGTTCTGGCAGAGACTTTGTTCTGAAAATTATTCTTTTCTCTGACGTTTTATTGTCTTTCCTCTGGTAATGCACTTGCTGATTTTTCAAAGCTTTCATTTATACAGAAAAGCATTAACACATAATCACACCAGTTCAGCCTAAATAAAGGTTGCACTCCTATAAATCCGGTCTAAAACTCTGCTGACTGTATCCAATAAAAATATGTTGTTCCCATTAGAGTTGCCAGACATATACTGTAGTGAATAATTACTGTCTAAAAGATAATTAGGCTGTAAGTCCTGACCTGCGGTAACACAATGTTTTGTCTACATTTCAGAATAACAGGACAGTCTGTGTCTTTCCAAGTGGGTTTAACTGTTCTGTGACAGGAATCTGCTGTGGCAGTTTCCTAGATGATCTGGAAAGATGTTAGACGAAGATATCTCACATATTTACTTTGGTAGATGCAGATATGAGAAGTAGAAACCATATACATCACCTTGCGTGCTCAGCTGCTTTCTCTTCATAGGGAAAAGAGGTAATAGGTAAAACTATCAAACAATTCAAACCACAAAGGTTGCAGGTTGCATTGTTAAACTCATGGGAACATACAGTGTTTCCATTTAAAATGTGGGTCACACTGCCATCTATTGAAATCCAACACCAACAGTACAGTAGTTATACTGCACTGGACCTTTTGATAACTGGACACCTTTTTATATGAAAATACTTGTTTATCCTCTTGTTTTCGTTATTCACCAATACACACTATACATATTATCAGTTCTTTACTGACTACAAATGGGATTGTAAAAATGCTGTTATAAAAACATGACTGCTGCCTGTTCTAGGTGATGTTTGTTTTCTTTGTTGTTGAGTAGTAAGCTAGGGTACAAAAGCCCAATAAACAAATTTCACACAATATATAATTTTCCATACAAAGGAAATGCAATTCCTTAAATAAACCACTGTAGAGGCTGAAAGCAGCAAATGAGCCAATCTGATGTTGTTGGAGAGGTGTGGGTGTTTTATGAAATATGATGGTGTTTACTGGAGCTTGTACAATGACTGATAATTGTTAGGTCTCTGATTATAGCTGTGATAACAGACCAATGTGAAACTTACATTAGTCTAATGTGAAAGACCATTATTAACCAAAATAACTTGAGCAGCACTCCTGAGAGTGTGAGGATTAGGCTGAGAATAGTGTAGGAATACTGACATCACTTTCTCTAAAAGTCACACTATTAGATAGATGTGAAATTGCTGTTAGACGACGCTTCACCTCTTAGTTTAAGGGCAGAATGATGATCCGTGATGAGAGAACATGAGTGTATATTCTGTGGAGAACAGTGAAAGTCAGGGCAGCTCAGGCCCTCCATGTTGCTGAAACAATCAAACAAGAATAAACAAGATAAAACTATGTCCTTCCCTGTAGTGACCCCCCCACCGTGATGACATTCAGCTCAGCCATTCAGGTTGTGATAACAAGTTATTCCTGATTAATACGTATGTATTTCTCTATTTTGACCACAAACCAAGAATTGTGGTATATTCAACTATTTTGTTATGGCCGTTTTGTAAATACGCCATTTAGCAACATCCCAGAAAAGTTGAGTCAGTGTAAAACTCACAGAGATTAAACTAAATTGTCATAAAACACAAATTACCTGCAATTTTCACTGACTCACAATAGCTCCCAAAAACAAGTAAAAAGGAAATAAAATGCGGAAAATATTACTGAAGCTCAAAATGTTCCACCAGCACAACAGGCACACTCCGCTTGCCAAGATTTTTGAAACCAGTAAGAATGAGCTCGAAAACAAAATGAAAACATGATGAGATGCTTGATGAGATGAAATATTTTGTCCAAGGGGAAACAAACATACATCAGCTTAAGTAAAGACGTTTCATCTTGTTATTAATGCGTTTAATGTATTTTAAATAAAAACACTCTTCATTCTCAGCGGAGGCCATTGATTCAATAATGGTGGTGAATTCAGCTATAGAGGGCAAAGGAATTAGTCCATATTGATCTGCATTTTCAGACCAGAAACGCGCTTCTACATGTCTTTCGAGACATACTTTAATTTTGCTCCTCTGTGCTGGGCCAGAAATAGTTGAGCCAGTAATTGGGACTCCATGATCTTGAGCCTAGGAAACATATTACTTGTAGATGTAGTTAACAAACACTGCTATAGGGAAAGTCACAAGGTCACAAAAATCAATAGTTTTCTCGATGCTGGTGTTTGGATGTGTACAACAAACAGTTTTCAAATACTTTTTCAGAGATAGAAAAAAACAAACACCTGAGCACATGATCCCTGCACTGCTGAGGTTATTATCTATTAATTACTTCACTTTATCAGAGGGTGGACAGAGTTCAAAATCCCCAGTTGTTCAAAAAAACAAACAAAAAAACATGCTTATTGGTTCCAGGCAGCAAATCATTGTGACCCTTTTTACAACTATCATCATCCTAAGAGAATAGGTTATCCCAGCAGATCCCAGCAGATCCTTTTCACTAATTGCTTTGGCACCATGACAGTGACTTTCTACCTCCATGCTGGTTTGCATGTGTTGCGAGTTTCTCTCAAGCACTTAGTTGCAATTATAAATTTACGACATATGTACAAAGGCTAAGTTTGTTTAATGAAAGACATCACTGGTTATGTTTACAAAGGTTATATAATTAGCTGTGAAACATTTGCATCCTTTCACTGTGCAGCAAAACAACATCAACAATCAAGGCAGCCTGCAAAACTTGTATTAGGCAATAACCACCCGGTTAAATATGGGAGACGACAAAGACATCGTAAGCACGTTACCTCAATGTTACCTCTTTTGATTACTGCTGACGTAAATTAATTTATATAAACAAGCCACCTGGCACATGTGGATATGGTTTGGTCAACTGAGATTTTCAGATCAAAACACATTAAAAACAAGGTCACATTCACAGGCAAGACTCTGGAGCATGCAACAGTTTGTGTTTAACCTTGGGAATGTAATTCAAATTTGATCATACTTAACACACTGTGTTTAGCAGTACTAGTATCAGCTCCTGCTGGTCATCCAGGACTATTTTCTGTTAACTGCAGAGCCTGAGGCTGAAAGTTATATTTGCCTTAAATCACTCATTGATTTCACAGAATCAAACACTCCATGAGCGCCAGTTAAACTCTTTAAATATTACGTTTAGAGATTTTTTTTTTTTTTTTTGACTGGATCAGTGAAATGAATACAGACAGTAGAGGTTTTGGACACAGCAACATGAAGTTGTTGGTGTGATATGTCCATTCCCACAACATTCCCACAACATTCAGAGTACTCTCTCCTGACTAAAATGTTTGAAAATCGATTGTGGGGCTAGTAAACAGCCTTTGTTGTTAAGAGCCCAGCTCTGACAAGATCGATGTCCAACCAGGCTGAAACAAACATAAATAATGAAGATCGCTTCTTGGATCCAGGTACATTCTGTCACTTTTTTTTTTCCTCATCTGAGCCTCATGACATTTCAGTGAAAAAACGGTTGATTTCCCCGGTTTCAATCACGGGTACTTTTACAGCAGTCTTACCTTCCATTTCATAGTAAACTCTCAAGTAAAGAGGTGCAGGTCAGCAACTCATTCACTTTCTCAGTTTAAAGAGTATCAATAGCATTCTCCGATGCAGTTTCGACCCCAGAACACCAATGAGACAGCTCTAATCAATGCAACAAATTACCTGCTATTAGCCACTGATCAGGACTCCGTATATTTTCAGTCTCTGGTTTCTGTGCAGCTTTTGATAATATGCAGCATTTTCAACATCAATGTATTGTTGCATGGCCTAATGACGGAGTATTAAATAGTATATACACATATATGCATAGCTTCTGTTGTATGTGAATGTTAGCAGTCTAAGTTAAGTGCACGTTTATGTTGTGTTATAAAATAGATGTCGCTACTTCCTGCCTTGGAGTCATTCCTGTCCAGCCATCCATTAGCTATTCCCCTTACCCTTGTAGGATGGTGGGGGCTGACACATAGAGACAAACAACCACTCATAATCACACTCACACCTATGGGCATTTAATAGTCACCAGTTAACCTGATATGTATGTGTTTGGATAGTGGGATGAAGCTGGAGAGCCCTGAGAGAGTCCATGCAGCCACAGGGAACTCATGTAAACTCCACACAGAAAGGGTTCGAACCCAGAAACTTCAGGGACAGTGATACCCACTGCACCGCTGTGCCGCTGTCCTTCATTTTTGTTGTGTTTGTCTTTTTTATTCCTCCATCCAAAGGAGAAAATCTGTTGAAAGAGACTTTTTGATCTACATTTTGCTTACTACATCATCTGATGTGACAACTTTCAAAGGCTTTGGTTTGTTTACATGTTACAAACTGAGGCAAATGCATGGTGAAAGCTGCAACAGACCGAATCCAGGATAGTGTTTACCATTCTTAAATGGAAGGATGGTTGACAGCTACCAGGCAGTATTGAGGGCAAAAAAGAGTCTTTTATGATATTGACACTGGATTTTCCTTAAGCTATCATAGAGTTTACAATGAGACTAGACAGCATCTGGACCATTTTACAACCACAACGTGCACACAACAGATACCAACAAATATCAGTTTCAGTCAGAGACATTTTCATCAAGGAAATGAATATTCATAGTAAATGCTTTTAAAGCTGGAGAAAATGCATTTCGTTTTTGAGGGAGCTCTTCTCCATGAACTGACACATACTGTACATGGACATTTAGGTGAAATTTGGGTTTTGTAAAGAGCCGTGTCAGCATACAACAGTGATGTGAGCGTATCAGAAGCCTAATAGCGCAAATGGCCGTGTTGTATAGTGATCACGCTGTGCACCTGCATCAATGTGACAGTAGCTGTCTGCCAAACAACTGGAGAATGAGCCAGTGACTATAATACAGTAACATAATAGCTGATCAATCATCTAATGTGAGCTCATTAACGTTATTACATCATCATTTGTTGAATAGAAGAATCTACACGTGTTGTATGTTCCTGTACTCAAAAAGATCTCATCTGAAAAAGTGAGGGTGACAGCAGGATCTGTGAGTGTGCTACCACCCTCAAGACAAACCAAAGTAGACACTCCTGATTTATATTTGATTAAAACACTCTTTTCTCTGCATTTATGATGGGCACCTGTGGGCAAATGTCAAACAAGTCAGTGAAAGATCTGAGGTGACTGGAGCTCTGGTTGAAGGAGCAGAGAAGTTTATGGTTATCTGAGTGAAATACAAAGGGCTTTATCATGGCAGATCCACAGACATGAGTGAGGATGTCAGCAGGGATGCAAATGAGTTCAAGACAATATTTAGTATGTTGGATTTTTTGATGACAAGAAATTAAAAAAAATTATTGTATCCATATAGACCTATGGGTTTTGATTGAACAGGGGCACATTCAGTGAGGATTCTTGAGGATGAAAACTTTAAGCATCAAAGACTTCATTACCTGTATTCTGGGGAATTTTATGCACCAATTTGTGACACCTCTACATCACTTTTTGGTGGAAATGCCTTTATTTATGAGAATGAAAATACAAAATTCAAGCACCATGTGACAATTCAATTTATAATGAAATACAATGCAGTAAGGCTCTCAGATTCAAATGTCCCACACTGTCAACAAATCAAATGCTGCCACAGCTGCTGTGCGGTTAATGCTGGATTAGCTTCTCTGCAGCTATCGTAGCTGGCTAGCAAGCTTTTATGGGCAGGCAGCATTACCTTAAGATTAGACTTTTCCCTTCTGGCTCCTCCATGGTTATCAACTTTCCTGCATGTGCACGGTGCCAGAGGAGAGGAGGAGACGCTGTGCTGCTGCTGAGTGAAATCCCAACTCTGTGTGTGTGTGTGTGGTGGGGATAATTACATTTGCCTCAAAAGATTCTCTGGTTGTATGAAGTCATAATTCATATTCATATTTTGGGAGTAAAAAAAAGAGGGGGGGCCCGTTGCTGAGGAAAATAGACTTGCCCCTGCATGTGTTCAAAATACTGAGGCGAACATATCCCCTGCATCCTCCTAAAATTTACCCCTATGGTTGCACCACATTATGCAAGAAAGACAGTTGTAAGAATGCATCAAGTGAAAAGTTGCTCTGGGAGCTCAGAGAAAATATCTAGTATGCAAAAGTAAGAACTATAACTTGAGTGTTGCAGGGTGTGAAAAAAACAGTGATGGATGCATTGTTGGTCAAAGGGACCCAACATGCCATGAGTTAGGCAAACTCATACGTTAATACAAAGCTCATAGGAAAATGATTTAAGTAATGAATGACCTCAGAATTTGATGTTTTAAGAAGAACCATACAGCTATACTGTCTCTACTTTAAAGAGGAACTATGTAAGAATTGCACCTTAACTAAACAGCTAATTGTGATGGTTAAATGACGCTTCGTTGAAAACAAATGCACATGGCCGGGGAGGGAGGAGGGTTAGCGGTGAGTTTTTTTACAGCAGTGAAAATATGCACTCCGAAACTGTAGGGTGAAGAGTGACTAAACGGCGAAAAAGGACCGGACTTGCAAAGTTCCCCTTTAAAGCCATGAGAGAACATCACATGTCGCTCATGCTAGCTGAAATTTAGAAGATCATGGAGTGGATAGTAAAAGCTGGACAAGCACGGTTGGATGGCCTTGTGCTATTTTATGTACTTCAGCAGTATGTGATAAAAAAGAAAACTAATAAGGATATCAAACTCTGATGTGTGAATTCTGTTTTGCATCAGGAAGTACAAACTTCAGCCTTTTGCTCCCACAGAGGAGCAGACTGTAAACAAAAAATTGCAGTCTTGTGAGCGCAGGAAGTGAGGGAAATGAACAGCTGGGGTTGGGTGAGATGAAGAAAGGTCACACAAGCTGCTGGACCTGAATATCAACGTGCAGTAACCAAAGCCTGAACGAGAGAGCTATCAGCCGAGGAGAAGATAAGGATGGAGGATTGTAGAAAGACAGTGATGAGGTTATGAGAGGGCTACAGGAAAAATGGGTGTCTTTCAGGAAAGACTGCTGCCAGAGTACGACAAGTAGGCTAACACAACAGCATGCTTTTTGTTGTTGTTGTTGTTGTTTTTTTTTTTCTTACAGCCGATGCACTGACAGCACTGCTGGTGGCATGATCTTTGGTCGAGCCTGACACCATCTCAGAGCATTTTAATGGCACTGTATTGAGTGGCAATACTAAGTGCTTTGGTATTTGGTATTTGAAGAGATTCAAGCTTTGTTTTGTAGCTGTAAGGTGCTGATAAAGCAGGTAAAGAAACAAAGTGAGATGAGGTGGATTTGAAAGCTGCCTCACAGAGATCTGATGGTGGTGTATAAAGTGGAGGTGTAAAGCAACAAGGTAGCGGGGACAGTTGGAGATAGAGAGCAGAGTATGCCAAAATTTCAGCAGGATGTGTTTGTTGCTAAGTGATGAGGCGATGAAGACAAAAAAAAGAAAAAGAAAAAAAAGACTACAGTAACGTTTCACAGGCAAAATGGAGTTTAGCTCAGGGTAAAGGCGTACATGATTGCACAAGTAATCATGCTTATACAGGTTCGAGGCCATCTTTTTTTCACCAAACGTGAACACTTGAACATTTCACCCATTATGGTGATGACTGAACATTTCATCCCAAAGCAATGTGCACTGACAGGGCCAAACATTGGCATTGACATGATGTCACCCATAGACTTATAAAAGAGCAGTTGTAAAGCTAAGAGTGAGCTGGCTTGCTGTTGTCATCTTGACAGTGCTTTACTCAAATTGGTGCATTCAGGTTTGTGGCAAAGACACACTCACTACCTGTCACTCAGAGTGGCCCTCCCTCAATTGTGCATAACATAAAGCCTTCACACAATTTAAATGGGTGAGTTATTAAAAAAAATCACTTCCCATGGGGCAGCCATTCGAAGAAGTCCAGATTTTGGCACTTATTTGGCTTCATGTTTCATCCCCCTGAAATTGCAGCTTGCAGCGGCATTACTGATGCAGACAGTTAAAAAAATGTATTGTAAATTTTAAAAGGATTTAATGGATAATGAAGAGACTGTGTTTACTAATCTGTGTTGATTATTCTTAAGCTTTTGTTTTTCTGTCTTCATGCTCTTATCATCCAGAGATTTTTGGCTCTGAGTCATGGTATCTGTGTGGTAGTGGGTTGGCCTAGTGAGAGATATGATTGGGCCAGTTTCAGTATAGAAAATAACCCATTGCAAAGGGACATGTTTGTTTGGTACCAGACCCAACAAAAATCACATAAACAGTTTTATATGTAGATGAGAAGCAAAAATTACCATTCCAGCTAAATTTAAATTTCACAATATCTACCCAAACATATATATATATTATTTTTTTTTTTTTTTTTGCATACCATGTATCCCTACTTTTAGTGACCTTAAGTTGAAA
>OMNW01024624.1:42098-84169 GCA_900303245.1 Selene dorsalis
GTCTCCAGTTTAGGTTAGTTGAAAAAATCAGGAATCGCTTTACCGTCTCCTCTGGCTGGTCCCTTGAACTGAGTTTTGATGGGGAGCAGAGCCATGTTCCCCACCAGCCTGGTGTCAGCGGCCATTAGGTTTGAGTGATACGCCTTAGAAATATAAAGGTAGAAAGTTGCTGTCATGTTGAATTTAGTGGAACATTCCTGTTAGATAGCATCGGTGACATCTCTCCTATCGACACCACTGATGCAAAACCTATGCTAACGCAACGTCAATCTACAAATTATTGTGACGAAACTAGGAAGCATTAACATTTAAGTTTAAGCGGTGTTTTATTTTTGTTGTTGTTGTTTTTAGCTCTGACATTCGCAGCATCACTAAAATTGAGGAAAAAAATGCTAACGTGGCTAGCCAAGTATGCTAACGAGACTCGTCAGCAGAGCTAGCGTTAACTCGGAGGGCCTAGTCACTCACTGGAGTTCATGTGCAGATGTTATGAGCTTTAAACCCCGCAATAAACACTTTGTTAGGCCAATTGTCACGTAGGTTTTACTCACCGGCATGTTGAGTGATAAATAATCAGTCCAACTGCTCAGCGATAGAAAAATACCAGCACCGCAGGACGCTGCTTCCGCCTGTCCCACCCTTCAGCTATACAGGAAGTAGCTACATGTCATGTACCGCAGCAACCACATGAGGGCGCCAACACTAAACACAGACTGAATGTGGAATGTGTATGTGGAAAAAGCAAAGCATTTCTTTCCAACCACAGGCAAGACATGACTCTGTAGAATATTTTATTAAAAATATAAAGGCATCTAATAACAACGTTTTATACTTAAACCTTTTCCTAGAATAATGAAAGGGTAAAGATTTAAATTACAAATTTGTTGAGTCATAAAAGTCACAAAAACCAAACTTTAACATAAATTACAACACAAGGTGTAAGGTCATGATCTTCGGAGTCTGTTCACACATGTCCCTTTCTCTGTGTCATTGCAGGCACATGCCATTCTCCCCTTGGGCTTTGACACAATACATCTTAGTTTTTCATCTGCCGCCGGTATGTTTTTCTTCTCGTGTAAAGTCTTTGTCGCAGCATCTCTGGAGTCATTTTGCTCTTCAGCTGTCCACTTTTCCTTGAAATAACTCATCATAATTTAGGTTAGATGACTCCTCCTCAATGTCCTGTAGAAAAGGAAAATATGCAATGTAATTACACCATGTTACTGAATTAGACATTTTGTTTTTTTGTTTGCATGTGTTTCTTCACCTTTGGCTCCTTGAACTCCAGGTCCTCTCCATACTGTATAGAGAAGTCAATGTGTTGCAGAACTATGTTAATCCCTTCCTCATCTGTGCGGTCGAAAGGCAGGAATCTCACCATACTGTAGTCATCAATCTGGACACATGCAGAGAGATAGTCTATTAAGAAAAAAAATCTGAACTCTCATCCAAAACTAAATGCTCTATGACATGAATTGCCTCACTTACTAGACCACAGATGGCTTTTGTCAGTTTTTTGAACTTTGTGCTTTTGATAGTATCAGAATTATCCTCCATCATTGAGTACGTATCTGGATCCAGATACCTAGTGAAAAAGAAAGCAAACCATGATAAATCATTGCCCTAGGTTTTGTGAAACTGAACACACATACTGTTATATGAAAATCATATGAAACTTACTTTTCAATTTCCTTCTTGGCTTTAGGATTGAGCAGATCCATTTTGGTCATTATGTTTATTTGAGGAATCTCTAATGACACCATGGCACTCAGAGCAGCCATGACCCCTGAGATAAACTGCATGAGGGAAGATTTGCAACTTCAGGTTAACAGGTGTTCCTACAATGAGTGCAGTCCATTTCAGAAATGAGGTGTGTTTAGAAAAACAAAACACCAACATGATGATTCAAATAAACAGATCGCAATTAGTGAGAGATTACCTTAAAGGACTCCACCATGAACTGGGAGTCAACCAGAAAGACGCCACACACCCGAAACTCCCACTGTTGAAGTTGCTCCACCAGCTGTTTCATCACAGGGAGGTGTGTATAAAGTTCAATTTGACCTGTAAAAACAAGACACCTGTAAAACTTGTGCCTCACTGTTCATGGAAATAACAGATGCCCTCCCATTTCAGCATCCATTTAATCTCTGACTGGCTTTGGTATCCATCCATTTACCTGGGCAGTCAAACAGTATGTAGTCATCTTCTACATGACCCAAGCTTTCCTCTAGCCAGTCAAAGTTGTTGGCGAAGTACTCCATGCAGAAGACCAGACCTCCATTAGGGCCGAATCTGAGGGATTCATCCTCCATCACATCATCCACCTGGATGAGCTCACGGATGTCTGAGGACACAGAAACAAGGAGGTGAATCAACAATATTTCTCTCACTAACCCTTTATTTCTCTCATCTATTGTCATAGAAACATGTTCAGAAAGAACCGATTTCTTTATAACTTCACAACAGCAAAAAACAGTAATAAACACATTTCCCTGTTTCAAATGGGGCTAGTACTTACTTGACTTAGTGAGTTGTTATACTGTATGTTAATTATTCTATTAAAAACAAACCACACTATAGTGTTTCTGTTCTGTGTAAGTAAGAAACAATATACAATACAAGCATGTAAACTTTTAATCTCTTCTTTCTACTTACCCTATTTATCATCTCCTCTGTAACAGACTATATGACTGACTAACAATGTGGTTAACTGTATATTCACCTGCCATCACAGGATAGTCGAAGTGTTCAGCAGCTGGGTCCAGGTTCACCACCTGAACTGAGCGGTTTAGCTCCTCTGAATGTTGGACCATGGTGGAGCAGTAGGTACTCTGAGAGAAATAAAGTTAAATGATATTAAACTCCAGCAATAATTAAATCAAATGGCGATGGACCGTACTCGGTATGTGTTATACCCATGACAGCCCCATGCTTTAGCGTAGCGCGTTAGCCGAATAGCATTATTAAGGCATTTCATTAAGCTCAGGTGAATGACTGATCACGTACCTTGCCGCTGCCCGCCGGGCCCATGACGAGCTGTGCATAACGAGGCATTTTGCCTCAAGTGAAGAAGTGTTGTGGTAAATGTAGGTCTCTCTAGTCACTGACACGCAGCTAGCCTTGTTTTGTAAACGAGTGCCCTCAGTACTACTTCTTCTTGTCTCAAAACTCCTTCACACCCGTTGTAAGGTCCGCTCACTACTGCCACCTGCTGGTCAGAGTGGGAAATACAATGTAGCACACCGAAAATAGTATCGATCAGTCTATATTGATTGAAAGGTGCATTGATTCAGCTTAATATCCTTCATATCCATAACCTTAATATCTTTGAGAGAAAACAACAACAACATTTTTTAAAGTATACAGTTGGAATATTCAGTGTTTTCTGGATGATTTTGTGTCTTATGAATAAAATAAAAACACCTCGGGGTTGACGATTGTAGGGATATAATTAAATAAGTAGTTTGAAATAAGTACACGTTTTCAGATCGTATTAAAGCATGGAGAATAATTTATCTAAATATTGTAATCCTAAGATATATTTTCTCAACTTCAGGATGTGTAAAATTAAAAATAATGCATCTCGTATAGATTTGCAAATCGGTAATATTAGTTTGTTGTCCAGTACTTATTTATCTATCTATCTGTCTATGTATTTGATTCACACTAACTACCTGAGGGAAGAAGCATAATAGATATAGCCATTGAGACAAGCCAATAATTCGAGAGGAAGTGGAAGAAGCATCATACTGAAACAGAATGTGAAAGCAACTTAGGAGCTGTCAGTCGCTGTCAACGTGCTGAAATGTCTTGGAGTTGACACGTAAGGCCTTTAGATAAAAGGATGGGATTCCTTGTAGGTATCTGAGGTGACGTGTCGTGCCCCCGTGCTGTGGTCACTGCGCCGGACTACGGTGTAGGTAGCGGGTACTTCCAGACTCTATTAGCTCGATTGTGCTCTTGTCTCCCGTCACTCTTTGGCGGCTAAACGTAGCGACCAGACCCGGGAGCTCCTGGCTAATCAGGCTATGTTTGTCATTTACAAGCGGCTCGGCTTTGCGGGTACAGCCGTCAGTCGTCTCGGTGTTTGGTAACTGTGGCTAACGTCCACCGGCGGAGAAGCTGCCAGGAGCCCGACACGACACGACGTTGGCCACCAGCGTCAGCAGCAGCATTCATAAATGAATTACGGTGTATTGTTTTGCGAGTCGAGGCTAACGCTAAACTTGGCTAGCAGTGTGGACGGCACTGAGTGAAGTGTAAGCTCGTGGCAGACTGATATTTTCAAGACAGTTAAAATAAACGGCTTTCTAGATGCTTTCTGGTCGTATTATTAGATATTTGACTGTTGAGCAGCGTTGGCTAGTTAAGTAGATGTGCTAACGACAACCCTTAAACAAACTCTCTAATGTGGTGGCGAGTTCATGTTATGTAAAACAAGTGTTTGTAGCTTAACACTGAAAACTCATTCAGTTTTATACTTGCTCTAACATTTCAATACAAGTGACTAAATGATAAAAAACATACCTGACACACTGTGGACATGAACCGGTGCCTGTAGGCTGCATTGTTTTGGTACATGGATAGCAACCTTAGTGTGTGTGGCTGGATGAGTTCAGTGAAAAATCTAGATGTATTACTAAGTAAAGTAAATTTGTATTATTTACATTGTGGTTATCTGATACTAACATTAGGTAGTAATGGTGATAATTTAATATTCTAATGTACAACAGTCTACTTTATTTTTGATAGAGAACTTAAATATCAGAAACAACAGTATCCGGTGAAGTACTAACATCTTTTTGTCTCTTTGTTTTCTAGTGTTAAAGACTATGAGTGTGGGTGATGGAGGACAGACAATGTGAGGACTTGGACTACCTGATCCAAGATGAGGACACCCTCATTGAAGGTGTCAGCAACCAGGTCTTATTTGTTGTGGTGCTCAGTATTGCTTTCCTCGCAGGCCTCCTCACTTTGCTCTGCAGGTAAGCAGCAAGTTCAAGCTGAAATGAATGCAATGTCCAGGCTAAGTTACATTAAATGCTGAGCTGGGAAAATGAGAAACTGGGTTTGAAAAGAAGCCATCTTTTCTGGTACAATTGATGTCCTCACTAAGCGTTTACCTAGCTCAGGTTGTGGAACTCTTTCTGTATTCAAATGAAGTAATGTGCACCATCAACTCTGTTTTACATGTGGCTTGTGGCTGAAAGAGCCCAACCTGACAGCTGGCTCTTCATTGCCCAATAATGATAGAGTAATTAAAACTTTTAAATTAATTACTTTAAAGATTTCCAAACTATTTGTTTGATGACACATTTAGATGTAACAACATCCTGTTGTTTCACATATCCAAAAACACAGGATTGGAATTCGGATTATAGTGCTGTTATATGTTTCCGGTTTGAGCTGAAAAATATTGATAACACATATTTGCCCTTTGTCCTTTACAGACAAGAGCAGCTGAACATTCATCCTGAGAATCAGGAGCATGTTCGCGCCGTACGACAACAACTCCAAACAGAGCAGGTACGTATGCAAATGCAACTTTAGCCTTTTGAGCCAAATACTGTTTACAAAGACAACATACAAACAGTGGAACATCGATGCATATAATTTGTTTGAGTTGTCATCGTAATTTTTTGCAAGAAGGATAGAATGATGTTTAATCACAGAGTTTTCTGTGGTTTGTATATTTTAAACTATATGACAGTTTTCTAGGCAATATGCTTTGTTATTTTGCAGGATTCGTGACTGATTTATTTTTCATTGAGAATGCAAATTGTCTTTTTTTTATATGAGTACTTATACACATTGTTATATGTGTTTTAAACTTCTATGAATTTCACTCCACTCTGATTAGGATGAAAATCCCCAAGCAGAAGCCAGGCAGCAGTATTACACAGACATGTCCTGTCCCGTGTGTTTACAGCAGGCTGTTCTGCCTGTGGAAACCAATTGTGGACACCTTTTTTGCGGTAAGATAATTGGACAGATCCTAGTAATACTCACCAAGCAAAACTAGACCTTTGCAGTTGTGAGTATAAGCGGATTTAACCTCAGTTAATTAACAGAAATCAGAATATCAATTGATCAGTGCATCTGTGCTGTGCTGTCTTTTTCCTTCACAGGCTCCTGTATTATAGCCTATTGGAGGTATGGCACCTGGCTGGGTGCTATCAACTGCCCCATCTGCAGGCAAATGGTAAGGCATTTTAACTGTAGCATAGTTAACTTGAGATTTTTATTTTTTGCATGAATTGCTTTAGTGCAAGCTAGACAATCTGATATCCTTCCTTGTCAATTTATCCATAGCAATATATAAAGTAAATGCTTGTTTTTTTCTAAGTATGAAATGCCATGTTTCATTTTTTCTGTTATCATCAAAATCATTGTCACAAAATGTAAACAAGTGAAATTTGTGTCAATGAGAATAACGTTAGAACTCCTTGATGTCTTTTTTTTATCTCTAGGTACTCATGTGTGACATTGAGGTGTCTGCTAATGTAGCATTAATCCCTATATTTCCCAATAACATCAGTGTTTTTTATATAATGAGTCTGTGTTTTTCTTTTCTTTTCAGGTAACATTGCTCTTCCCACTGTTTCATGAACATGCCAATCCTCAGAGGGTCCAGGAAGGTGAGGCAGAACCTCAGCTTATATTACGAGACATCTACGATTATAACCGCAGGTTCTCAGGCCAGCCAAGATCTGTGAGTATACCCCAGTCACAGACACATAGACTGTAGAATTTACAGGTTATCTTATCATGCTTAATTCAGTATTCATGTGTAAATTACTTCTTCATATCCATTACTACAAAAACAATCATTCCCAAAATCCATGCAAAGGATGAAGATGCTAATCAAGACTGTGCTGTCATAGTTGTACTGTGGTTTTGAGTATTAAACCAAATTACATGTGTTCTACAGCACTGCTATGTCTATGCAAATGAGATACTGACTTGTGCAGTGCACCTTAATATGTGTAGTGTATTTAGCACAAACAAAATATTTCTTCCTCTGTCTCCTCAGTTAATGGACAGGCTGCGAGATGTGCCCACCCTGCTGCGTCACGCCTTCAGGGAGATGTTCTCTGTGGGTGGCCTCTTCTGGATGTTCAGGATTCGAATCCTTCTCTGCCTGGTCGGCGCTCTCACCTACCTGGCCTCGCCGCTTGACATTCTCCCTGAGGCGCTTTTCGGGCTCCTGGGATTCATGGATGATTTCTTTGTAATCCTGCTTCTCTTTGTGTACATCTCCATCATGTACAGAGAGGTGGTCACACAGAGACTGAACGGCTAGGGGATCGCTCATAAAAGAGGCCTTAGTTTGCTCATGTCCGGCACGGAGAGAGCTCACTCAGCAGCTGAGGTGGACGTAAGGAGTGAATAAATGTTCAATGGACAGTTCGTCAGTAATGCTGGTTCACTTTAAATCCAGAGATATTCTTTTATTGCTGGAGACGAGCTAAGTAGAGACAGAGCTCTGAATGTTAACTCTGTATATAGAAACCCTCATTAAAGATTAATAGGTTCAATGTGGTCAAACCCAAGACAAAACAACTTACTGAGGGGCTGTGGAAGGATGTGATGACTGACTCTGCTTTGAATCAGATGTCATGTCATAACTCGCTGTACTACCAGCCAATTCTTTCCACAGCATTGCCAAAAGCAGTCATTTTGTTATTGTACCTCATCATACAGACATTATTGTAATATAATGTGATATTGATTGTTCTGTCTTAAATATATGCATTTAAAGTTGGCTGCCTGTTGCATTCAAGTTGTCACCTGCCAGAGAAAGAGTTACAAGGACCATATTCTTGTTGCTAATACAGCCTGTTTGGTCAGTTACACTGGTGGTACACTATAAACAGTGACTATGCATATTGAGAAAGAAGTGAAAAACACAACATTGTGTGTGCTTGAGAAAATCACTGAACGGTTTCATCTGCAGGAATTGATGTGATCTAAAATAATGAAGTCTGCATGTCTATTTGTGAGAACTGAAGAAGCACAAGACAACCTCTCTGATACATAATGACTCTCAAATGTCAGATTTTTATTTAAGAAATAAAAAGTAACCCTTTGATCATAAACAAGAAGTCAAGGTATAAAGTAGTAATCACACAGAATGTAACCTCACTCACCGTTTGAATGTTGACTTACCACATCAGAGTTTACCTTTGTACTTAAATGCTAATAAGGACTCTGAAGGTTTGTCTCCAGTGCAGATCTAAGTGGGTGGCTGAGTGACTCCTTGTAAAGCTTTTTAGATTTGATGAAGCCTAAGGTTTATGGAAAGGATACTTATGAAAAGGATTCAGCTTTTAAAAAGTAAATGTACAAAATTAACTCAGATTTTAAAATCAAAAATGAAGTTAACTGTGTTATTTTTGTTAATAATTTGCAGTATTTATATAAATGATATTGTGACTGTAAATGAAAAAAACTGCCACTGCTTATGTGGACCAGATTAGTTCTCTGGTTTATTTGACTGATGTGATCAGAATATCAGCCTAAAATTAGAAAATCGGTCAATTTAGAAAGCATTCTTACTCATCTATTTCTGTCAAACTTTTCTTTCCACCTTTAGAGTTGCTATGTTCACAAGAGGTCCTGACCCTCAGGCCTAAAATGGTTGCTTCACAGTGGTAGCTGAAACTGTATCCAGGCCATTTGCTTTCTTGGAGCTCTATTTTTTGAGCCAGCTATTTTTTTTTTTTTGGCCTTGATGTAGTAGAAAGAGTTGCTTGAGTTACACATGCCGGATCAGGAGTCAGCTGAAAACGATTATTAGAAAATACCGTAGTTTCTGTCTTTGAATGCCTTGGTAAGGTGGGGCGCATGCCAAGCTGTCATACCTTTTTGCTGTCAACTCCGCTTTGTCGCCAGGGTGGCTGAGCAACCTCCACCCTTTTGTTTTGGATAGATCAACTAAAGGCACTGACAGCACTGTGCTGTGAATGCTTCTGGTGTTTAACAGCTGGGAACCGGTTTGATGAGGGTGTTCACATTGTGGGAAAATATTGTAGGTGCTGAAGAGTCGGTGCTTTCTCAGACTCAAGATTCTTAAACCAAAAAAATGCCTTTAAGTGTCTGAGGCTATGAAACAATCCTGTAATCTTTGATTGATTCAATAATGACTCATCAGCAAGGATCCCCATTAAGACTTTCACAATTTACTGTGTTTGTGGAGTGCGTGGTTTGTCCGTCTGATGCTCCTGACAAATCTGGCAAACATGATGCAGACTTGTCGGAGCACAACCCCTCTGTCTTTCTCAAACTAGTGAAGTGAGTCAGCTGTGCACTTTTCCAAACTTGGCTCTGACTGTTCAGTGAAAGGGGGTTGAGGAGACAGCTTTTCATATGATGGATTAGTTCAGTTTTGGCTGCAAGCCATTGGGAGTATTACTAAGTTCATGTACTGACTTTTTTTTTTTTGAATTACTCCTACACACTGTTGTGGGCATGACCATTATCTAAGCTGAACACTCCCAGAATGAATAAAATGCTATTTTGTTTGTCATAACTTCGGAGTAGGAAATTAAACACAAGGAGGAGATTTTTGTGCTCCTCACCCTTGTACTTGGTTGAATTTTAGATCCCAGAAAATAAGTTTTGTCAGAATTTAGACCACTGGTTCCCACTCATTGCCAACATTATGCCCTCTGTTTTCTGCCTCTGCCACAAGTTGTTGATGCTGGACTACCCAGGGGGTAAACAGAGCAACTGTCCCCAAGGGCACCTGACAAATCACATACCAGATTTGGGTCAGTGTGGTATTGTGGTAATGTAATAAAATACAAATTGGAGATTTGTCTTGTCAAATTCACCTGGTAAGGACAATAAAACTCGAACAGCGTGAACCACTCATTTTGGCCTTAGCCCCCCCTAGTGGTTGATGAGGTCAAACAAGTTTTTTTTTTTCTGCGGCTGTATCCTATATGTCACTGACATGAGAAGCCCAAGATTTGTCTCGTAGCTGTAAAATATTATCCCCACTCGTTATGTCCCAGAGGAAATTGTCTTTTGTCTGTAATCGTGGGGGTTTTCCTTTAAATACACTGCAAACTCCGCCCACCCCGCCTCCCCTGGAATAGCGAAGTAGCGGAGCCGACTATTGGCCGTCGGTTAGCGAGAGACGTCGGGAGTGTATGAAGCCGACAATCAACTTCAGGCTCAGTTCGCCTCACAAAGTCAGTCTACATTAGGTAACAATGAGTACGTTGGAGTCCTTGGATCGAATGGAACTCTGCGAAAGTCTACTGACATGGGTAAGTGATTAAATATCAAGTTTAAAGGGTTTTTTTTCCCCACTGACAGACAGCTACTCAGCGCCGGCGATGCTAGGTAGCACACAGAGCTAACACTAGCTGGATGAGCTAACGGGGCAGACTAGAGGAAAATGACACGGGCTCACGTTGGTTACGTATGCAGGCCAGCTGTTTGCTGCTTTAGCTGCTGATGTGTTGCTCGCTAGCCGCCAGCAAACCGCCTATCTCGCCAAGAATACCACAGTTTTGGTTGCAGCTAGCTCAGCGCAACCAGGCATTTAGCTAGCTCAACTTTCCTAATGCTGTGTCGTAGGTTATAGCGGGATCAAACGGCAGAGACGCCGGCCCGTTGTTGTTGGATCGAGGATACAGCATATCGTTACAACGCTGTCTGAATTCCTATCATTGTTTCTCTGTGTATCATTATGTCTGATTTCCCTTCCCCATTCCTTCTTCTGACTTAAAGTGCCAGAGGCAATATAGCTCAGGTAGCGTGGATTTGTATCGTTAGTCTAAAATGCCTGATGAAATCTTAAAAACGGAGATCTTAATACCAAGTGAAATAAAGGCATCAGACTGCAAATCATGTGCTGCCGTTTCGTGCGTGTTTACATTGTTGAATTGCAGACTGTGTCAAGATACATGGTTTGCTTTGTACCTATAGGAGCCCATAATGTGCCATTGTTTTGGATATGACTGTTTCAGCTTAGATACAGATTTCAGTCTGAAGCATCGACGGTTGGTCTGAAAGAGGAGATCATTGTTGCTGATCTCCATAAGATAACCGAGCAAGATAGGCATTCACTGTACATGTCACACATCTTGAACAAATATGTGACTGGATTGGCCGAGTTGACATGACAAGGAAACTGCAGACATGTTTGAACTACACACAATTGGCGTACATGTGAGTGTATAGACCAAACATGCATGTGGTGTTGGTTGTAGTGGATTGCCTTAAGTACAGGCACATTGCCCGCTCAGCCTCTGCATTGTCATGTGCTTCCCTACATGTCATTTAGCTATTCTTGACATTGATGTGTGGATTATCATTTGTAAAAGTAGGTCCTTAAGTGTGCTGAAAATGAGCACAAATATACAGTGACTATTAACAGCATGAAAGCTAAAAAATCAAGTCTTTCACATAATTATTCTTCATTGGAGTTGAATATTTTGAAGAAAAAGACACATTTAAAATTATGGTTTGGTAGGAAATGGCAATTTAGACAATTTAGTTGATGCATAGTCAAAGCCAATGTCCATCCCCTACCTGCTAGGGCATCTCTGCCACCTCTTCCTCTTGTTGTTGCAGCTTGGCTCATGCATGACAACCCAGTATGGCCTTTCTTCTTGTTCCTAGTAATGTCATGCAGGAAAACATTCCTCACATACCTGTTAACAGTGAAGTCACAGTGTGACTGAATATTACCGTGAGGCGTAAAGCTGTGCCTATCAGAAATTAGCAATGCTGATATTCCAGGATTTAATTCTGCTCTATGTCAGTACAAGAGGTTTGGTCACATAGTTTTGATTTGAAGATGCTGAAAAAACAAGAGACTGAATGTATTTAATTATTGTTTGTGTGGCAGAAAGTCAAAGCAGCAGCTGGTTAAATAGTTTTGCTACATCCTCATTCAATATAACATGTCACTTCCTGAAATAATATTGCAGCAAGCTGTTACTTTTGAACCATGTGTCCATTATCTCATTGTTTTCAGTGAAGATGAATAAGTGAGTTACAGTGAAGGCAATTTATCTTTTTTAGATTTAACCTTGTCTATCAGTCAAAGCCAATGTACTACGGGTTTCTCTATTATACAAAGAAGGAAGGAGAGATAACAGAAGGACCTCTGTGTAATGCAGTACAGTTCAACACCACCACAAACTGCAGTCCCCAAAATGACCATGCTGAATCTACTACTCTCTAAAATAATTGAAGAACCGAACATTGTAACACATCAATGTATAACTGTTTGTTATTAAATCTTTTTGTTTTAGCTAGGTGTACCTGATAAACTGACAACTGAGTATATAAATCTATCAGCTGCATTTTTCAGCTGGTGGTTCTTGCATGTTATGCAAACTCATACAGTCTATGGTACCGGAACTAGTTAGTCTAATTAAATAATGGGATGCAAGTGATACAATTTTATCTCATGACTGTGCAGTCACAGGAAAATGGTAAGGAGTTTTTCCTTTTTACCCAGTGTGCATATGGGAGGCTGTTGAGCCTTAGCTCCAGTATTTCATGCTGTCCTGTGACAGCCATAATTTAGACAAGTATTTTGACAATTACTCTCTTTCCACTGATCACTTCTCGTCTGAATCATAGCCGTGGCTTCTGAAGTCCGTCTTTTAGTTCCAGTCACGTGACTTGTGTTTTTTCCACAGCTGTACTCTCTCCTCCTCAAACTGTTTCCACAAAGTTGTTGGTGTGGATTTCCTTTTTTGCCCTCAGTCTGCCCTGTCTGTGTGTGTGTTCACACTTAAGCTGTTGCTTACTTGTTTTTTTTTAAGCAAGTATCTTAACAAGAATGTAATTGTTGTTTTATTAATTTCATGACCTCTGTGGTTTACAAGACTCAACACATATATTTTTATTAGACTGGAAATTCACTCTACCATGGGAGAGGGAAATTTGAGTGAAGCACTCTAAGCTCTTTCAGATTTCTACGGATGATGTGATCAAAGCATACTGATTATAGCCTAAACAGACTGTGGACCATGAGAAAATCTAAAACTTCACAATCGCCCACAGGTTACATGATGCTGCCTTTCAGATGAATTGGTTTTTAATCATCATGTTGCAACTCACATACTGAGACATTAAAATGTTAAATATGTAGCCACTTTACTTTGTGAAAACAATCAACCAGAAGCAATATGAAAGAGTAAGAAAGGTCTTCAAATACTGTTCCTCCACACAGACACTTTGCGGTATTATAGCATCCCAAGGGTCAAAAATGACAGCTGTTCAGATTTTGCTGTAAAAAGTTTAAACATTATATTTATTAGTGCTGCAACAAGATAGATATTAAATCTTTCTTATGTGATCATGAAGGGAATAGAAAAAATAGTATTCCATTATAAGGTTCACTGTGCGGTCAGTGTTTCAAGGTTATTAATGTGATCATAATAAGCTGATTGGAAGGTGATCCTGATGACGCAGGGCACGGGGCTTAGACTGGAGGCATCCCTGAAGAGTTCTTAGGTTACAAGTGAAATCAACAAAGTTTGGGTATCTTTTTGATTCACATCAACTGACAGCATGTCAGTTACAATGTCGTAAACACTGTAAAGCCACTCACCTGTGGCTGCTCCACTGTGGCTTTTCAAGGGACATCACATGGGCACATGTTGTGTTTAAGGCTTTGTAACCCACTGGTATGTGTGCTCCAGTTTTGTTGATGTAACATGCAGTCGAGCATGTGCAGCTCACGTGGCCGTGAGAAAAAAGAGATGAAAACTGGATAACCAGTCCACAAAATGCAGCAACTTCTGTACTTTTGGATATAGTGAAACTTAAGAAGCTCGTAGATTGAAACTGACATGATCTAACACCTTCGCTCATCAACACAGCCCACATATTGACCGGGCTTCCAACCTGAAATGTTGGCTGGCTGTCATGTTTCTGCCAAGGCTGTTGTTGGTTGTCTGTGAGTTTGCAATGGCCTGGCTCATATTTTCTTTCCGTCCACGTCTTTCTTGAAAAAGGAAATGAAGCAGACCATATGCTGCTGATGTGGAGAGCCAGCACCATGTCGACAGCAGTTCTGCATGCAGCCATTTCTACCATGATGTTTGTTGTGTTTCAGAAACATAACTGTGTGTGCCAGAGTGCTGTTTACATGTTTATGCTTTGGTGTTTTTTCACTTGTTAAGAACACTTTTATATAAATACCACATTTTTGACACCAGCTCCTTTTGAACTCCTACTCTATCCACCCTTATACATATTAAAATACAGTGCTATCTCTCTCACCAGTATTATGTGTTTATACTACTGTAACAGAGGAAGTCAGAATGAACTCAAGAAGATAACATGGTATTACCTCAAAGGGTGCAATCTTGCATCTGCTGTAGTGTAAATGTGGCACTTGTTTTGTTGTAGAAATGGTTAAAATTATGGAGTGAACACTGTGTGGGTATTTGAAGTGGGTAACTTTTTGTCAGTCTCTGAATTGGTGTTATATAATTGGGGGTGTTGTTTGGGTTCAGTTGTATTTTGGCTCTGGGCCAGTTGCTGGCTTGAGCTACTAGCTGTCTGACTGACACAGGGTCCCCTAGGGACTGACCTAAATTGGCCCTCTGGATGTTGTTTGGTAGCGATTGCTGTGTATAAGAAATCAAGAGCCACATTATGTTAAAGGTTACATTTAAGAAAACTTATTGTGCCTAATCTTGGACTGTGAATCTGAAGTGAAAATGCAGTCTCAGTTGGTCTAGTGATTACTTGTCATTCGTGTCATGTCCCCTTGTGCTATGAGAAATATGTCCTTCTGTAATGTGTCAAAGGTCTTCTTGTTTGCTGCTTTCACTCTCTGACTTCGCTAATAACTGCAATGATTTTCTTTGGCTCAACTAAATTCCACTCAATTTTAAAGAATTAGAAATTAAAGTAATTAACCCAGTGAATTCACTTCACCTACTTATTGAAAGACTTTAAAATAGATACTCGCATAGTCCAAGTGAGTAACTGGAGATGTGTGCTATGAGATGTTCTTATTGCATCATGTTTATTTTAAGAAAGTAAACACTTCTCCAACTAGCATTTCCATAGCCATGGCTTTAAATGGCTGCAAGTGAAATAGCATATTCTTGCTAACTTAACACTTGTAGCTGCTTCTCATAGTAAATTTTTGCAGTCATAAGAACTTTGAATGTGTTTTATATATGAATAAGTTGAACATAGGTAGCTATAACACATGTCAAGCTTGAGTCAGATTTTGAAAGTGCTGTGGTCATTTCACTTCACCATGACTAAATGGCTTGGGAGCCACATATTGCATTTGAGCCATGTAATGAAAAGTAAGGCAGACAACGTACAGGCAGAAGTGCAACCTTGTCATTTTCCTCCGGTCAGAACTTCAACATTCCCTCTCTCGTTTCCCCTCATCTTTTGGCATTTAAACTGTTATACAGACTGGGCAACAGACTTTCAGTCCAAAGGGAGAGAAGCAGACAAGAATATGAATGGTAGAGAGAGAGCAAGGACTTGCCAAGGAGTTTAATCAGAAGAACATATATTAACAAAGTTGTGAGGAAATTTACAGGAAAAGTTAAGTGAGTACTGTTGCTTTGAGGCGTGTACTGTTATATTTGAGGCATCATTGAGGTACCCTTGAGGCATGCATCTCCCAACTCCTTTAATGCAGCTACTAAATAGCCAGCAGGTAAGATTGTGGTTATACTAAGCAGCTTCCAGATGTTTCTGAAAAGAGAATGTTTCCTTTTTAATATAAATGTTTGTTGAGTATCTTGAGCAGATTATGTTGAAGGCCAACTTAATAAGGCATATCGTTTTATCATGGGTTGACATCCCAGAGAACTTAAAGTTGGTGTGTCTGTTTGTTGTTTAGATCCAGACATTTGGAGTGGAGGCACCTTGCAAGACAGTAGAAGACTTGACGAGTGGTGTCGTCATGGCCCAAGCCCTACAGAAAATGTAAGTTACATTAGCTAACCCTGCTTTTTAAAGGTTGCGTTGTTATTATTAAAACCAGTCTCTAAAACTGGTAACTTGGTGCTTTGTTTATTCATAAAATCACACTTAAGGTAATCGTCTTGCTTTCATTACCTGATCCTTTTGTCTATCTAAATTTCTTTCAGAGATGTAGTGTATTTCAATGATGCTTGGATCAGCAGAATCAAACCAGAGGTCGGAGACAACTGGAGGTTAAAGGTAAGGATCACGCATTATTCGATCTAACAACAGGAAAGGTGGTTTAGTGGTTAATGGTTTAGTTTTTTCAGCTGATTAACACAGCAGGTATGAATGAATGATGTATTCTACTAGAAATATTAATGATACAGGTATGTTGGTTTTGGATGTTCCTAATGACTTATGTGATCCTGCAACGACTTCGTCAGTTTTACAAATATATTTTTATTTTCATGTTGGTTTAGAATAAGTTATCTGTGTTGTATTCTTTTGCAGTCTCAGTTTCTATGAGTACTATTGATATTTCCGGGGTCGTGAGTAAATACATAAGTACTCTCTTGTTACAGGTCAGCAATCTAAAGAAAGTTTTGAAAGGCATCCTAGATTATAACCAGGAGGTAAGAACCAATTTACTATCCCAAACATTGAGACATCACCTGTTGTGTTGCTGGGCAGAAGTTCTTACTGCCTACCCCTCACTTAATCCCTCTAGGAATAATACAGGCAATCATAAGATAATTTTCATATAATTACATTTTCTATAAAAACATAACATCTGTTGCCACTGTCTAGGTCTTAGGCCAGCACATTAATGACTTCACACTACCAGACGTTAACCTCATTGGAGAACACTCCGATGCAGCAGAACTGGGGAGGATGCTGCAGCTTTTACTGGGCTGCGCTGTCAACTGTGAACAGAAACAAGGTGCATATTCCTTATTCTGTGTTTGTGTGTCTGCCTGTGCATGTGATATGAAAGTTTACACTGGAAAAGGATGTTCTTTGATATCACATTATGTTAACAGCAGCCTTTGGAGCTTGAATGTACCTCATTGTTGTGTATTTCTCTGTTTTCTAGAATACATCCAGACCATAATGATGATGGAAGAGTCTGTGCAGCATGTTGTCATGACAGCCATCCAAGAGGTAGACAATCATGCAATTAACACTGGGATGAAATAGAACTTGCAGATGATAGTTGCTTAATGACAACTGAGCAGGGTTGGTTAAAATGATTAGTAACATAATCAAGGTTGCAGGTGGGACTGGGATGAAACATCTGCATTTTGACCAGGTGGCCAGCTTCTTCCAACAACTAACCTATTTTTTATGTTTGCGTAGCTGATGAGTAAAGAGACTCCAGTGACGGGGGGAAATGACTCGTATGTGGATCTAGATAGACAGGTAAGGAGACTTTATGGAGCTTTACTTGGGTGACCCTTACTGCAGACCTGTTTTTCAGCAGTGGTATGAAAAGGATATCGTTTGGTAGGATGGAAATTCCAGAATTTGTATTTTGACCTTGTGGAAATACAGAGTTTCTACATTTTCTTCATACTGCCTGTTGTTAAAAAAAAAAAAAAAGTTTAGATGTAATTATGTCCTGGATTAAACAGACTTGGCTTTTCATTGACATTCCACTGATTTTACACTGAAACCTTTAGAGCCTAAGAGAGCCTTTACTTTCAGAGCTATCGCTATAAAACACGACTCTCAACCCATATTTCTGCCTCTTAATTTCTGGCCACAGGGCTGTAAAACAGCTGGATCTGTGAAAAAGCTTGCTTCAGCTATGACATCATTACTCTATACAACATTTGTGTATGTCCAGATCCAGCATGTGATCAATGTGAGTGTTTCTGTAGTCTCATCCAAACGGAAATGAATGCAGCGTTTTTGACTTTGATTTTCATTCTTTTGTCAGCTGAAAAAGACAGTGGAGGAGCTGAACGATGCTTTGGCTACCAAGGAGGAGATCGCCCAGAGGTGTCGTGAGCTTGACATGCAGGTTGGTTTTATTTCGTGGAAACCCATCATGTTTTAAACTTCTTGAACAATGATTTTGTTCATCATAGAAAATTATGCTGTTACTCACAAGTTTGAACTACCTCACCTGGAACACATAATCCTACTAGTGGGTCTGACAAGTTAGTTAGTTATAATTGTTAAACATTATTTTTTCTCATTAAGACATGTAAGAGTTTGAAAGTTAACCATGAGTAAAAAAGATTAAATTGATTAGTAAAAAAGATTAAATTGAAATTATCATCGTAGTAATCTGATGAATGTTGTGTGTGTATGTATATATGTATATGTATATGTATATGTGTGTATGTATGTATATATATATATATACATATAAAGCATACAAAAACAAGAACACCCAACTAGGTTTTCTCTTTCTTTCACTATCTTACTGATTGAGTGACACTTGAGTGACTACTTTTTCCAGCTATTTTTGGTTACACTTTAAAAGCACCTCCCTTTTGTGCACCATTGCATCCAAATTGACTGAAGCTGATAAGCTGTTTCATGTACTGCTCTATGTATATCATTTACAGTACTTTTTTCTCTTTATTCTGTTAACTTAGCAGTGATGAATTGTGCAAATAGAAGGAAGATATATCTATTTTCATAGAAGAGGATTGTCTACTGCCAGCATGGAAAATGGGAGCTGCACTTTAAAGAGTTGCCTGCTCTCCTGTTGTGTTGAATCAGTTTTCTCTTATTTACTGACTATTTCAATACTGTGTGCCTTGCTTTAAAGGCCCTCCATGTCCAAGAGGAGCGTGATAGACTGAGGTTAGAGTTAAATGAGCTAGAAGAGAGGGTAAATCCAAACTTTCTTTTCTCTCTGTCTCCTCCTTCCATCCATGGTGTGTGGTGTGTCTAATAGTCCTGGATTTTTTTCAGTCTGCTTGCACCAGCATCCCCTCTGGAATCCAGATCCCCCTTTTCCTAATTATGTGTGCATGTGTGTGTACACGTTAGTGCACAAGTGTTTATGCACACATATACACATTGTCCTCTTGGGGCACACCAGCCACAACTGCAGTTTTGTGTGGGTGTGTCACCCCTTGAATAATAACCTTCTGCCTTTTTACCTTGTTGTGTTTCATGCTTTCCCACAGCTATACTAGGTAGCAAGAAGAAAAACTTGATTTTTGGGCCAAGAGGAGGGGTCATTAAAAGGCAGAACTGTTGAATATATGTCAAATATTTACACACTGTATGTTATTCACAGGTTATGATATTAATTTGGCTTTTTTTCTCTTTTGGAAGTACACATTAAGACCCCTTTCATTATCTAAAACACATGTAATGTAATGAGGAATGTTTTTAGGAAACCCTTTGCTGGTTTTTAGAGTGAATATTTGAGCCCTGCTATATTTCCTGCTTTTTAAGCTGTGCTGATCACATCTTTCATGTGATTTAAGCTTGTTGCAGCGAGAGAAATTTCACATTGGTGCAAGTTCTCTGAGTGCTTCCACATAACAGTATTACTGCTATTTAAATAGCATTCATTTTACACATAGTTAAGAAGCAGACATAGTTAATTGTGTTGTGCTGTTGTGCAGATCAGTTCTACAGGTGTAAGAGGCAATGTTTAGTTTCTTAGTCCAGACTCTACCTGTAGGTCTACTAAAAATGATACACAAGCCAAACCACGCAATTAGCCAACCAAATTTTCTTTTGACCATTGAATTCTATGCAAGTCTATACACAGTGGTGCAGGACTAAAAATAAATGCAAAGTATTGAAGTATTGCCAATGTGATACAGAAGACATTAAATAAGATCCCTCAGTTACTTACTCAAGCCGAGTTTCCACTGTGGGAGCTCCTGGTAAAGAGAGGGGGGTAGGAACTTTACAGGAACCGTCCCCTCACTCAGCCCTCTCGGCTGCTGTGTCTCCACTGCAGAGCAGGACCTCTATAGGACTGGACTCTTGAGGCGGCCTGCAACAGTTTCAGTCATCGTGCAATTGATGTTCGGCAGTGTTTTTTTTTAACTGCTCTTGTTGTTGTTGTTGTTTTTCCGGCAGTATAGACGCTTTTTAATAATACTGGGTTTTAAAAATGTCATTTCAATCGTCACATGATCCCATAATTGTCTGTCCACTTATCATACGCCTTTTACTACTACTACTATCATACATCTTTTACTGACTTATTCTCTTTTTTTCCGGCTGTGTAGATGCTTTTTTGATAATGCTGGGTTTTAAAAATGCTGCTTATTTTGGGGCTTTCCCTTGGTGTCACATCCCACAGAGTAAACCGCAAACCCCAATTTTTCGGGGCCGATCTGAGTGCCAGCCCTGAGGCAGGGACTCATCTGGCCCCCGCAAAAAATCCAGGAGATGGCCTTTCAGGTGCAGTTCCTGCAGCGGAGACACGGGCCCCGGCTCCATAACATTACCCCGAAGTTCCTGCAGTGGAAACGCCCCTTTATAGCTGCTTTGTCATTGTTGATATCACCTATATCAATCTTTGCTCAAAGAAATGTCAGGGCATTAATTAAATATCTTAGAAAAGGCAAACTAAACAACAATTGGGGGTTAGACATGATGGTATGTGGTAGTGAAAACAATCAGCTTCTGCTTTGCTTTGTGTGGAGAGTTTGATTCCCTGTCTATCACATCGACAAGACAACATCAAACCATACGTAGCCCTCTTTCATGTGGAGCTTCTTGGTTTGTGTGTTTGTTGTGCCCTTGCTTTATAACCGAAGTTGATGCTGCAGTGATTGTGAATAACCCGGTGAACTGAATGCTGTGAAGAAGCTGTTCAATGTACATTTCAGTAGCTTGAGGTTTATGAATTGAAGGTTTTAGAGCCTTTCACTGCTAACTTGTTTTCCTTCTCTCCCTCTCTTCTCTCTCTCTCTTTTTAATACCCTTTCCATCTTCACCTCTCTTGGCTCCTTTTTACTATTCTGTACTTACCACATGCCAACCCATTTTTGCCCTTTTCTCTGTTTTTCACCTTTCTTATCCCTGCCTTCCTCTAATTCATCTGATTCCATTTATCTCTCTGCCGAACCACATCCTCCTGCCCTTTCCACTCCTTTTGTGTTTTCTCCAATTCCATTCTTTGTCCTCCTCTTCGCCACCCTTCTTTTCACAGGTGGCAGCCCTACAAGAGGAAAAGAGCAGTTTGCTAGCAGAAAACCAGGTCCTGATGGAGAGACTCAACCAGTCTGACTCCATAGAGGATATAAACAGCCCAGCTGGACGCAGACATCTCCAGCTGCAGACACAACTGGAGCAACTACAGGAAGAAACATTCAGGTGTGGAGTTTTTACATGGAAAGAGATTTTGTGACATAAAGCATGACCGCCAATCTTTAGATTTGAAAGATGATTATTGTCATTAATGCATTACAGGTTGGAGGCAGCAAAAGACGACTACCGGATCCGCTGTGAGGAGCTTGAAAAAGAACTTTTAGATGTAAAGTCACAGAATGAAGAGCTTGTTTCACTGGCTGATGAAGCCCAGTCACTCAAGGATGAGATGGATGTCCTCAGGTCAGGATTCAAAATCTTAAGGCCTCAACATGTGCGATGTGATTATCTGAGCAAAGTACACAAAACAGGAGAAGGATGTAATCATTGTTCACAGCAATCTGGTTAAACCCCGAAAACAGGAGCCGACAAAGACAGATAATGTGTTGTGGAACCACTATCCTGTTATTTCAGATTTCTGTTGTTACAGGTGTGTCACTGTATAAATAGCTTTAGAAAAGCCTTCTGCTTCCTTCCCATTGTAAAGGTAACCTCACAAAATGAAACTGTCTGTTGTTGTTTCCCTTGTAGGCACTCATCAGACAAAGTGTCAAAGCTGGAGGGCACAGTGGAACACTATAAGAAGAAACTGGAAGACATGGGTCTTCTCAGGAGACAGGTACACAGGCAACAGACAAAACTGAATATATATTTTGATTGCGAACAGATTTATTAAATTTGCCTCAAATCATCTATTGGTCTATTTGGTTTTGGACAAAACAAATAAAGCTCGTATTTCTGTCTCTATATTTCAGAATAAGCTGATGGAGGAGAAGAACACAGTGTTAATGCAGACCAACGTCGGTTTGGAAGAGGATCTACGAAAGGCAAATGCTGCCAAGGGCCAGCTGGAGACATACAAGAGACAGGTACCCAACCAACAGCCATGTTGACTTTCACACAACTCCTGGTTGGACTATGTAACTCAGTTCTTTAATTCATTGGTTATGACACTCACACATGCGCTGTATAAGCTGACAGATGATGTCTTTACTTGAACTGTTGCCTCTTTGATCAGGTGGTTGAACTTCAGAACAGACTTTCAGAAGAGTCTAAAAAGGCCGACAAGATGGAGTTTGAGTACAAACGCGTCAAGGAAAAAGTGGACTCTCTACAAAAAGAGAAAGATGTATGTTCAATTTATGTTATTAATACCTAAGTTTATCAACCTGGTAATATGCTATATGTCCATTTTCAATAGAAACATCCCACAATGCATGCCATCAGACCTATTTTATAGATGGCATCAGATATGTTAAAACTAGAGCACTGTGCCTGATGCTGCAGTCGTGTAGCTACTGGAGTGCTGGCTAAGTGGTTGACATATGACAAATTCTGTTGGCATCCGAGTACTGAGAACTCTCATTCAAGATCCTTCACAATCTCTCTGTTATTTTCAATGTCGCTTATTCACACACTTTTCTCTCCGTGTCCCTCTGTAGCGCATGCGGACAGAAAGAGACTCGCTGAAAGAGACAATTGAGGAGCTACATTGTGTCCAGGCTCAAGAAGGACAGCTAACATCAAGTAAGGAAATTTCAAAGTGTTTGAATCCAAGTGGTTTAGCTTACTTTTTGTCAAACCTGAATTAGTTGGATTTACCCTGTCATAACAACACTGTCTGTTTATCCAGGTCTGTTCCCATTAGTGAGCAACGATGGCTCTGATTCGCTGGCTGCTGAGATCACCACCCCAGAGATTCGGTATGACTTTTGAATGCAACGTGATTTCAAAAAAATGTATGAAAATGAAAACGTATGAAGAATGTAGTGATAGAATTATTGATAGAATGGGGTCAGTATTTAATCTTCTTATGTTCAGTAGGTTAGTTAGGGAAATGTCAACATCATGCATTTTAGAGGAAGAAATATCAGCACAGTAGGTAAAAAGTTTATGAAAGAAGATTCAAGCATGTATTTAGGAGAAGTTATATCTATCTTATGCATTTTAGAAATAGTGTATGTTGTGATGCAAAAGAAAAGTTACCTCAAAAGACCAGAGGCCTGATGAGCACCGGTGTGTCAGAGAAGCGTGGAGAGCGAAGTGCTGCAAGTTGCATGTTAAAAACACATCAGTCCAGATGAAGGATCATTTTTGAGAGGTGCTTTACAGTAACGGATTGAGGGCTTGATTTCATGTTTGTGTTTGTGCACTTCCGCATGTGTGTACAGTAGTCTGTGCTGCTGTAGCCAGATGGTCTCTACCTTCCTCCTGCTCTCTCTGCTCTTTTTTAAGGTACATGAGTTTGTCCTAAAAAGAGCTGTCTCTGTAGTGAGTTATGTAATACTTATGTGTGAGTTGCATCAGCCTGACTGTTGCTCTCCAAGAGGGCTGGGTTTTCTGCTGGTGGCGAAAAACTGCCTGAATTTTATCTCAGCACTTGTAAACCTAGAAAAATGTGGATTTACATCAAAATCCTAATCTCCCAAAAGTAGCTTATGAAAACCAGGCCAAGCTATTCATTAGCCTTTAGGAGTAATGAAAAGGCGTTGTGTCCTAATGTGATGTCATATCCTGAAAGTGTTTGAAGATCAAAGTAAGATGTTGCAATTGAAGTGTTCAGGGGAGATGTCTCTGAGATAAAGAGAAGAAAAGTTGTGTGAAAAACAGACTTGCCAACTGGATGCTTTGGTGATTCATGTTCATTTATGTCTGTTGGTTGTTAGTTCGGTCTCCAATAGTGTGTGAAAAGCTGAAGTAGGCTGTGCCTAATTCAACCTGTTTCTTTTATGAGCAGCATCTGGAGTTGATATTTGCCCTGTCAGTATTTCTCTTAACAGAACACAGCCAGGAAAGCAGCTGTTTTTCTCTCAGTCTACTGTTGAGTGGGAATCAGAATCCCACCAGCAGAAATCCAATACCATTGATGTCATATTTTTACCAGTTAAGTGCACTGGAACCTCTTCTCAACTCTCATTTGCCCTCCTTGACCCAAACCTTCACTAGCTAACAGCTGTGAGTGGGTCTTGAAAAATTTAGCCAGTTCTCCAGTTGGAAAAACAATCAGCAGCCACACCCTGAAAAACATAGGGCTAAAGTAACAGGCTGCGCACCGTGCTATCAACAAGAAGATCCAGTCTGATGTAGATGTAGTGAAGCAAGCGGGGTGATCTGAAAAAGCCAAGCTATTTGGAGAACTGAATAAAAACAAGATAAACTTGTATCCCAAATTGATTGCTGAGCTGGCTGAGTATCAGAGGCCTCCTGCTCTATCCCACTCTATAACAGCTGTCTTTCCACCTGCTGTTCTAGAGTTTACCTGATTACAAAGAATCAGTCTTCATTACACTTTTTGTGTACATTGGTCTGTTATGTTTGTCTTTTTCCATTTTATTTCATGAGAAGAGAAGAAAAATAAATAGTGGGAATGAAAGTGGATGCACAAGCTGTTCCCACAGCATATTAATTAAACTGCCTTACAAGAGACAACAAGACTGCTCAGGGAAAATGAGTTCTAAACACTTTTTAGTCATTTAACCAGCTGCAACTGTGAATATTAACTTCTTGATTCTGGCAGTCCTTAAGTGCATTTCACAATGTTGTGAAATGAGAAGACACAGACGCTGCAGACTGCAGGGAGGAAACTGAACCGAGGAGCATGCAGGAATACAAACTGGATAGTAGAACTGAAACGGCTTCATCACCGGGGAGATGGTCAAAGTTACAGCATCATCAGTGACTCCTCAGTGGCAGTATCAGTCAGTTTGACATAGTATTACAGCACATTGCAGCAGTGTTGTTGTTGCAGATGTTACAGGAGCTGTTGCATAATTGTGTTTGCATAATAAATGTTTGTAGAATTAATTAAGTTTACCAATGCTAACACAAATTACCATCCCATTCCTATATAGGCGTTAACACACACACACAGACACATACACACACACACCCCCACTGTGAGCCCCGTCTTCCACTTGGAAAAGTGTAACACAATGTTTCATGTCTCATTTTTCTGTGTCGCATTTTGTGTAAATAGAGAATATGATTGCAACCCTCTGAGCACCCATGGGCATATTGTTCTTAAAGTAGGATGCACTGTTGACACAATTCTATTTTCACCAGCAAAAACTTGTGGAGTATTTCACTTCTATTTTATGGATTCATTACAGACATAGTAATGTACGTCCACATAGGCAGGTGCAAAACATGCTTATACTGTAGAGTGAGCTGACTTTGTGCTACAGATGTTTTGATAAGTCAGGTGGAAGATTCAGCTTCAGAAGGTCAGTTATCAATTATAATAGAAAGAAAGAAAAAAATGTATTAAGGATAATGTTAGGGCTGCAGATTACAGCAGTCTGTATCATTTGTTTTAATGAAATGTGGTCAGTTTTCGGTGTAATCTGAAAAAAATTAACTCTGTGATGTGTTTTTACAGAGAACATTTGATCCGTCTCCAGCATGAGAACAAGATGCTGAAGCTGGCTCAGGAGGGATCAGACAATGAGAAGATTGCGCTGTTGCAGAGTCTACTGGAGGATGCCAACAGTAGAAAAAATGAGCTGGAGACAGAGAACAGGTTAGACACACACAGCTTAGCGGCAATAACAGCAAAAGCAAAGGGGCTGAATTACTAACAGCATTTGTCAAGGACAAACACTACTACATTTGTGCTCAGCAAAATGCTAGAATCTCTTGGTTTGTTCATGTTTGAGGGACATATTTTGATTCTACACAGTTTGTGTTTCCCTGGAATCAATCTCCTATTTACCACCACTCAAAGGTTTTCCTTGTCTATACTGGCACTTCACTCAGTGACCTTTTAGCCTGAAACCTGCACGATTCTTTTTTTATCTGCTACTGTACAGCTTGCAGTTTGTTCATTCCTCTGTTTTTTTTTTTTAATTAATCAAGGTTAATCAATCAGCGTCTGATGGAAGAGCAGAGTCAGGTAGAGGAGCTACAGAAGAATCTTCAGGAACAGGGCTCCAAAGCAGATGATGTAAGTAATGAACTATGTGCGTGTGTAACTGTGATAGCGGATGAAATGTTGGCAACAACTACAGGAAGTCAAATTCCCATCACACCATGCCTGCTGTATAAAGATCATCAACAAAACTACAGTACACTGCTCTTCCTGAGGGGTGGAAGGTGTTTTGTATATTTTATCCAAAAAGAGCAACTTTCAGAAGTGAAAAAGCAAAATTAGTTTTTCACACAATTATAAATATTTCTCCAGCCAATGTTTACAAAACAGTTAAGATCACTTTTGATTTCTTTTTGACCTTACTAACTGCTCTTAACATTAACCGTTTCTAACTTCATACATTCATGGTGTTGCATTTATTTGTGTGTGCTGCTGACTTGACATCATTTCCATGTTGTAGCATAATACAAACAACAAAAAAGTTTTCTTGGGATGGCTACAGTCTGTGAGTGTTTAAGATATTTGGCTGGGTTAAGAGCCCTGATGACATCAGACCATCACAAAAAGTACAGATTTTCATTTAAGAATAAAATCCATAAATATCAATTGAAAATGGATGATATAACTTAATTTGTGGTCATATTAAGATATTTAACTTTCTCATCCTGAAAGACAAACTGGGAATATTTCCATTGCCTTCTCCTATGTTCCTTGTGTCCCCCCAAACCAGTTTCTAGTAGATGACTACTGGTATGTAGGAAGAGGAGGTTTGGAGCATCTCCCGACAAGGTTTATGTGTGAGAGAGAGCGTGTATTGCATGTTTATCACAACCGATATGTGCCTTTACTAAATAATTATACTTAATCAAAAACCTTTGTGTGGGTTTCCAGTTCTGTATGTGTAGATTTTGACACCCAATCAGCCTTATTGATCTTGCTTTGATGGTCTGTCTCGTGCTCAAGAATAAGAGAACACTCCCTGTATTTCCAGTACTTTATAGATGCAGTCCAGTTTATAGAAATAACAACATAATAAACAGAGGGCAAGGAAGACCCCTTTTAATTATGTATATAGTTTTAGCCATTTAGGTTAAGAAATACTGGTATGGGAGAGAGAGAGAGAGAGAGATCACTCTATTAATCTTTAACCATTCACCTATGGCACATCTGTGATTCTTGCCATTCAGTTAAATACTTGCACATCTTTTTTTTTTCAAACGATGCTCCCACCGTCAGGCGATAGTAAGTATATCTTTGTGATTCCTGACAATTCCCTCTTTTACACTCTGCTCTTTCACCACTTAGAGTATCTTGACTTCTTGAACCAAATGTGTCACAACTCAGAATGTAATGAATTTGCACATTATAAAAAGTGCATAGTGTCATATTACAGGATAAATAAAACTCTAGCCTTAATGGCCAAAATTGTATAACCATTCATTGGATTTAAACCTTGTATTGAGTATTTTATTTTCTTTAATGCATTTGTTGCACTGAGTTGCTACATGTAAGGGTCGCCTTTTCTCTAGCTGAGTGTTAACATTCTCTATGTATAATATAATCTCCTGTTAGAAATAGAGGCTTACTTACTCAGTCCTCATTCACACGCCAGATGTAGGACATTTTTCCTCCTTGTAAAAACCCACCTTTCCTTGTCCCATGACACTGTTGCCTTCTAGTTTAGAACCAATCTGAGCATGCAATCTTCTTTCCAGTACTCTACAGATTTGAACTGTCTCTTGATCTTGCTGCACAACACTGTAGATACCACATGGAGAGTGGTACATCCCATGGACACAGGATCCAAAAATAAAAACATTTGATGACTCCACTTATTTGTAATTATCCACCCTAGAAAATCATGTTGTCTGCCGCATGATACTGATTCGGTGTCTGCGTCACTTCTCAATTGATTTCCTCTTTCTGATCTTTGACACAATACAATATTGTCATGATAATATTTTCCAATTGTTACTGACTCTGCACTTACCTCTGCTGGATATCATGGGAAATGCTAAGAATTATATAAAATCATAGTTGCTCTAGGTTTGACAGACACTATGCTGAACCTCTCGAACTATGACAAAGTATTTGCTATATTTTATTGATGCAGTACATTTGTCCCAAGAGCCTGACCCTATAAATTTTGCGTTGGATGCTACGTAACTGCAGAATTTATCATTATCACTTATGCATTATGTAATCTGCATAATGTAATAATAAAAATATATATTTTCTGTCATCATATGTTTTAGAGAATAAACTATCATGACTAACCCTAACCCTGTCACCACTCACAATGTAGCTGGAGGTATAGAAATTAAATCCCTGACATGTGCTGCAGTTCCTGCGTTTATCCATCAGAGTGGCTGTTAAATATTTCCTTTTTCTTTGGAGATTTGATGTATCTGTAATATAATTTTCATCTTCTTTTTTAGTCATCCATTCTAAAGAAGAAATATGAGGAGCACATGTAAGTGATCGTTTTACAAACCCAAAGCAGTTTTACATAAATAAACCTTATTTAAAGAGCATCATTGTTATTTAATTTGGGCTTTTCTGTGAAATATTAGCCAAAATTAGAATGAAAAACATTTTCCGCTTTGTTCTTTCCATCAGGGAGAAAGTACGAGAGTTGAACAACGAGTTATTGAAGAAAAACGCCTTCATCGATGAAATGGAGCCTAAGTACAATGCCAGCTGTGAGTTTGCAGCCTTCTTAGATTTGGAGTGTGTGAAGAAGTGCACTTAGAATGTCTTGACTTCATCCTCTCGTGCTGTTCGTTCTTGTTGTTTCTAAATTTTAGATTATTTAGTGGGTATTGTCGTTGTGCAGATATGAATAATTTTATCAAAAGTGGAAAGCAGCAAAAAAAAAAAAAGGAAGATCACACTAAATCTTTAATTTGTTCCCTCATAGCCCAACGAGTGGAGGAACTTGAAGAAGCCTTGAAAAAGAAAGATGAGGACATGAAACAGATGGAGGAGAGATACAAGAAATACCTAGAAAAGGCCAAGAGTGTGAGTATATTATTTATTGCTATAGGATCAACAGAGGTCTTTATCACAGCGATACTTTCCCAAAGGGTGGGTTAACAAGAAAAATATGTGTTCATGATGTGCCTAAATGTGTCCTCTCCTCCAGGTGATCCGGACCCTGGACCCCAAGCAGAACCAGGGTTCAGGCCCAGAGGTCCAGGCCTTGAAGAACCAGCTGCAGGAGAAGGAGAGGATGCTGCACTCACTGGAGGTAAACAGTCAGTTAAGCTGTAGAGGACTAAGATGCCCTGGTAGAGAAACGAGTTGGGTCAACAAGTGGACTCGCAATGATTTGAGTGATTATTTTGTATGGTAGCAGTTGTGTACTTTCTCTTTTGGTGTGGGATGATTCAGACACAAGTGTCACTGTTTATGGCATCAACCAGATATTTCTTCTAATATCTAATATAACAGATTTATATGAGGTTTTCTCACTTTGTAGTAATGAGAAATGAGAAATTGCAGGAGGACAGTGCAGCAGGCTTCTATCGTTGCAGAGGCCCAATACAGGGCACTCATGTTACACATGACAAACCAAAGCCTGTGAGAAGTTAATAACAATACATTACAAACAATTTAAACAAAAATACAACAGTGAAGCAAGGCAAGTAGATTCATTAACACATCTACATACGCATGTCAGAAAGAGACACACAACTACAGAAGTAAAATGAACACTAAAAGAAGTAAACCTGGTGTTAGAAACATGTAAAACAAGAGCTACATGACTGACACTCCCATTCAGAAGTTACTAAGATCAGATCTTTTTGAGAGAAGACATGGATGAAGAGACAACACAGATGGATGGTGACTGGACATCTGAGCTCTGGAGAGGAGAAAAAAAAGTGGTAATGTGTGTAAAATCACATTACCATGGAGGTATTTTGACAAGTGTGTGCAGCTTAAAAAATTATTGCATTTCATCATTTAAAATCTTTTATTTTCCCTCCAAACAGAAAGAGATGGACAAGACAAAGAGCCAGAGAGATTACGAGGAGAAACTGATTGTTTCAGCCTGGTACAACATGGTAAGAAGGACCTTCATCAGTCTCAAACTGTTAAACCGGTCACATGTCACCAGTATTGACTAATGTCCTTTTTAAATGAAACACACACTCTGTACAGCTGGCATTTAAGGCCAAGAAAAGTAATGATACACAAATCACCAGGCGCCAAAGGAAAAACATTAAATTAAATCAATGTGCAGAAAATGATTGGCATGTCAGCTTTGACATAGACAGACAAAAGATGTAACACTATTGTTTTATACCATATTTTTTATGTGTTTCATTTTATTGCTTTAGATATTATAACAGAGTAAAATACATTTTTTTATGTAGGCTCAGAGTCACAAATCTTCAGGCATTTTAACCACTAGATGGCAGCAGAGACTGTTGTATAAGCTTGACGGCCACTCTTTGCTCTGTCACATATTTGATCAATTGCTGGTGTTAAATTGGCACTAATATTGTGTTTGAGCCAATTCTCTCCCTCATGCATCAAGGTAAATGAGCTGATTATAGCTAATTATCTGGTGACTTTCTTACTCAGTGTCGGAGCAGTTTAGTGCTCATGCTTAAGCTCTGGCTCATTCTGGGGTTATTTAATCTCCATCTTCTCACTGTTTCTATACTAAAAGCGACCATTATGGCCATTAACGGTGCTTCCTGTGTATCTTGTCCCAGGGTATGTCTCTGCAGAAGAAGGCGGCTGAAGACCGGCTCGCCAACACCGGCTCCGGTCAGTCCTTCCTGGCTCGGCAGAGACAAGCCACCAGCACTCGTCGCTCCTACCCAGGCCACGTCCAGCCAGCTACCGCAAGGTAGATGGCTACAGGGCAGCAAAAAATACTGCGACAACCTACCTTACAGATCCGCTGAACTTACATACAGTAGATGTGCCTTTTTTGAGGCGCTCTATTTTCCATTCATTTCTAATGGAAGTTCTTGTTTTCCTGCATTCTGCCTATTGATTATCTTTTTTTTCTTCTTGATCAGATCCATGAGGTAGAGATGCCAGGCAAGGCTGCCCAAATCTTGCAACCAATTTTTTTTCCTGACTAAGCACATTTTTCCCTGACTCCTGTGATGACAGACTTCTACCTATTTCACCCCTCAGTATATTTAATAGGGTCTGACTAATCACTCCAAAACACCTCTCTTCCTCCCTTTCTACCACTGACCTTCCTCAACCTGTACTCTGAGGCAAACTTTTGCCAGGCAGGTAATCTGAACCCCAAGGCTGAGAAGGCTTGCATCTTCTTGACAAGTTACTGTCATTTTTGTGTAGAGTATCCACTCTACCTGTTCATGCAGTATTTATGCACATCTCTACCTGTGATAACGTTTGACGTTCATCTTTTTTTCTTTTTGTTTAACTCGAGTTGACAGATCAGATTTTCTGTCCCGCGTATTCTGTTTTAACTCTTCTGATGTAGCTTTAAGGAAATTAACAGCAATTCTGTGTCGATGTTTTACTCGTTTGAGTCGAATGAAGACATTTTCAGACGGCTGCTTCTTTGCCTTGTCATGGTGTTATAGAGCAAGGAATACACTGAGGCATAGGAGGATGAATAGTCATCACATGTAAATGTTCCATCTGCTTGCTAAACGGTCTGAGTGATTTCTAATGGGGCTACATGGTGGCTGGTTAGAGTGCAGCAATAACTGTGAAAGGTCATTTTTCTCCCGAAGGAAAAGGAAGAAGTAAAGTTGTTTCAGAAGGTTCAATCCACAGCAGGGTAGATTGTGTCAAAGATCAGTGTGCTACATTACAAAGTACAGTATACTGTTTTCTCTTTGTGTTTCTTAAGGAGCCATGGTCGAGCAAACCAAGAAATACACCAGTTTTAGCTTTACCAGCAAATACTAGGTTGTCTCTGACAACCCTTTTTGTGCCATAATGGTAAATTAAAATTTATATTCAACACTATTTGGTCAATATTATCCTCACAACACAGCAGGTGTCCCCCATACATAGGAAGAAATGTATTGAAGGAAAATCTGCAGCAGCTCCTGAGTGTTAGATCCTGGAGCTCTCTGGTTGAAACGGCATTCAGACTGTAGGTTTACCTTAATGCCAGGAAGTTTACAAAATAAAGCACGAGTCAATGCAGCACACTGAAGCAAACTTCCTTTTCATCTCATTTTTATTATGCTGTCATAGTAGAAAAAGTGTTTCATTAAACACCACAGAGTTGAGTGTTACCCATGCCACTTTAAGTAGGAATCATGAATAGGTGTTTGTTGCAGCTCTCCCCATCTTTTCTTTAACCTCTCTTTTGTTGCATTCTCTTCACATTGTCTTTGCTTTGAAGGCGACATCGTCACTGATCTCTCGTTAACATGACGGACCCGTAGAAGCATTGACATTAACCCCCCGTTAATTTGCTGTGTATCTGTTCTATCTGTCTAGATGAGGGTCCTGATGAGAACAGGCCCTGTCATCTGACCATTATCTCTCTGTCTCTCTCTCTCTCCCCCTTCAACAGCAATGTCACTGCATGACTGGCACACCAATGAAACTGGCCAGGCCTGGTGTGGCTGAGCTAGGCTGAGGCGCTCGATGCATGAACTACCTGCCTGCCTACTGTTTGCATGACTTTGCATTGACGCGAGCCTGTGAATAACCAGCGCCACCCGGCTGCAGCATGAGCACTAATAACCCTCTGCAGTGTCATGCATTGTAACCTCCAGACAAGCCTGGGAGTGATGCGGTCAGAAAACAGAAAGCCTTCATCCTCTTTCCTCTGATTAAACTCCTTTCCACCCTTCCAGCTCCTTACTCCTCTTGTTCTCCTGCTCTTTGTTATTCTCTCCATTTCCTCTTTTCTGCCCCCTTTACTTACTCTTAATGGACACGCCTGCTTGTGCTTCCACGCAAGTCTGCTACTATTCTACCGACAGTATGTAATCAACACCTAGGATGAGGACAGTATATCGCAGTGTAGGGTCTTTTTCTGTAGTGCTCGTGTGCAACTTGACATTGGCTGGCTGCTTCTGGATACCTCAATGACATATTTCCACATATCCATTTCTTTTGCCGTGGTTGGAGGACAGTCGACAGCAGTAAGAGAGAAATATTGGAGAGGTCTAGCCTGCAAATTGGTCTGCAGAATAAAAAAGAAGCCAGCCAAGCTCCCCTTTAACTTCTGAGCGTGTATCTCCTCAGCATGTTGCTTTATTGTGTCTTAGTAGTGCTTTTACCTCAAGTAATAGAGAGAACAATGAGTTGTGGAGTAAAGGAGAGTTTATGGGGCATTACTGTATTGCTCTGTAGGCTTTTGGACAGGTTGTAGTAGGAGCATAGGACGGCGACTTAAGTGTTTTAAATGAATAACAATGTTACAGACATGCTTTTATAAAGGATAAAAGCCCCCATTAAGCTTACTCGCAGGTTTTCTTTAGCTGTTATTTAATGTCACTGTAGCATCTATTTCTTGATAAAATGCACATTTATACACAGTATGTAGTGTTTCTGATGTTGGCTATATTGTAGCTGACCACTTTATTGTCTCTGTTGTTTGTCTGGTAGCAAATAAGTGCATGTTGTTACATGAGTTATAGACTATAGTTTAAAAATGAACGATAAATTGATAGAAACGTCAGGATACTGAAAAGATGATATGAAACTCTGCATTAGCTTGTGTAGGCTAATGTATAGCACATTCATTTAGTGGGACTGAAAGTGTTAATCAGTTCAAAGACGGAAAGGGAAAACAATTGCAAATTCAAAAGAAAGGTTTTGGCATTAATTGTTAACGGAAGAAGTCAACTGCTCGAACATGCAGGGTTAACCACAAAGTCAGACATGAGTCACATCAGCTGCAAATTCTAGCTTCACTACCAGTGAAACTTAATTTGGTTTTTGATGTAAGTGATAATGTATATTTTTGTGTAGCTTTTTTAAAATAACTTACTTATTTAAATTTCACTTCCAGAGCTTATGTTAAGAAAAAAAAGACTCCAAATGAACACCTGGACCTGTGGATATATGCATATTATAGGCATAAATGCATACATTTGTATAAAATGGGAGAGATGGTTGAATGCTCCACTTTAGTGCCTTTGTGTAAAATATGAAATCAAAAAAAGACGCTCTGGTCTTCTTGGGACTACAGGCATGTTGCCTTTAAAGACCAGCTGTATTGTTTTATTTGAAAAGAGAAAAAAAAAAAGTCCGAGATGATCTTAAATCTCATCCACATGATCAGTACCTTGACTCGTGTTGTTTAGATGAAGTAGGCTTAATGAGGGCTTTTTCCTCTCTGTTTTAACCTATTTTACTCATAATTGTTATATTATGTAACCTTGAATTAATTCATGCCGTGCATTTTTATCTCAATGGCTTATTTATTCTTTTGCTGCTTGTACAGCATTGATGTTACATTTCTTTCTTTTTTTTAATGTTAGTAGTATTATAATATCACCACTTATACTGTTACAATGGAGGTGAAGTTTCCATACGGCATCAAAATACTGTTAAATACTTGTCTTATGCAACAGAAGGAGGAGAAGGCTTGTGATGGTGTACTGCTTGTCTCTATCTGATGAAAATGAGATTTAGATGAACAGCTCCTGCTCAGATCAGTGTCAATGGGAGAAAACACTGTAAGGTCATATTTACCTCCAGTCTTTTCAGGACCAGAAGTTTCTTAGGAAATGAATGTCCTGAAATACATATATTTGAAAATGAATGTTTTCTCATCAGCAACAGTAAAAGCACATTTAGCATTTTTTATTCAATGAATAGTTTATGAATTTAGGGACCCTGTAAATGATTATATTTTCCAGTGTTTAAAGTGACAGCAACAAAGACAGAGAGAGGGGTTCATTGGCTGTCGTGGATGCATGTGTCACTTCATCAAGTACACATTAACACAGATGTTTGGTTAAGTATCGTGATCAAATGAGGGCAAATCAAACCCCATATTTCAACAAAATTTGTCTCAGAAGCAAAGAAGTTGCACATTTTCAGTCTAAATTCATTTGTAAAGGGAAGAGGTGACATCTTTTGTCTAATTCTCTACATTCTCTTTGTTGTTTTTAATCACTTGTCACTAACATCTACAGTTTTATCTATAAGTTATATTACACACAACCTTTTTTTTTTTTTTAACCGTCCATCCCCACAGGTCATTGGTTTGGTAGGAGATCTGTATATAATGGAACACATCCACTTTATGGTTGACCTGTTTCAAATTCATGTCAGGGATGGGGAGGTGGTGGGGCGGGTTTTTTTTTCCCCCTTATTTAATATCTCCCTGAAGAGTAATCAGACTGTGTTATCCCCATTTGTTGTCTACCCTCAAGTCAGCCACTGAATTTTGTTGCTTTTATGTGTCTGTGTATATTCATATTATTACCTTGATGCAAATGATGACAGAATTGGCTGGGGTGGGGGGGAACATTAGTTTCTCACCAGAGAAACTAATGTTCACAGCCAGAGAGTTTGGGCCATTTTCACACGTTATTAATGCCAAGTTCTTCTCAGTGGAGAAGCCCGTGATGTAGTATTAGATAACTCAAAAATCCTCCCGTATTTATATTTGAGAACAAAATACTAAACGAGGATTGCAGTTTCCAAATGGTGGAGTACTGACACACCTAAGCTAAAATGAGTACCCAGTATTTCCTAGTGTTACTTGACTGCTAACTGTGCTGTGGGCCAGTCGAAAGAGTATTAGAGAGACGACACAAACAACATGAGGCGGTTAACAGGTCAGAATCTTATTTCGATGTGTGCAGTGTTTGCTGTATTTTTTTACTCATTGGAAAACTTTTCTTTACATATTGAAGTAGCAAATAACCTTCCATTTGCCAAGTTTTATATTGATCTTGTACAAACACACTATGTACATACTTTATGTGACAGTGGTAGAGGAAGTGTCTGGCCATTTGAGGATGAGAAAATAAAACTGATGTCTAGGTAGATGGACTTCATATAGCATCTGTCCGATGAGGACCTATTGATGTGCTTCCTACACTGCAAAAACTTGGAAATGACATTGTAAATAAAGCTTGTATAAAACAGGCAGCTTGTCTGTTTTCAAATTTGTACAATCACCAGTATTAATAAATAAATCAATAAATACACATACACACACATACATATACACATAGTTTCCCCATGCTTTCAGGTTTCTCCACGCATCATCAGTTGGTTATTACGTCTGGTTTCATAGGACACAAACATGCACACACACAAACTAAAAGGCAATTACAGGCATAAACAAACTCATGACCTCAAATTGTACTGTCTGGGGGGAGGCGGGGGGTGAATCCATTATTAGCACCTCAATGTTAATTGATTTTGTTAAAGCAGCTGTAATTGATATTTTGATAATGATATTGAATGACAGCGTGAAAGAGGTCACTCTTTAACAATTAATGCAGCTGATATTTCCCTCAGGAGCTGGACACCAAAAACAGCTAAAAGGAAAAAAAAAAGAAAAAATGTCCCACAGGAGACCAAACACACCATGAATGACAATGATAGAGTCTCTGTAACTGTAGTGGATGTGTGAAGAGGACACTTAGCAAACACCCTCGTCTTATCAATTTAAAAGGTGACATCAAAAACTAAACGTTACATCCATACATACAAGTATTGTCCGCTTTTAATCTGTGGCCTTTCCCAAAGACTAAACAAGAAAATATAAATACAAGAATGCATACATACATAAAACATACATACAATCCACAAAACAAAACACCTCATGAAAAAAATACATGCTCACTATGTAATAGTGCTAATGAACAGGTAGCAGCAGGTATATCTTAAATAAATAAAAATCTCATGGCAGCAGAAGAGGACAACCTTGGAAGGGAAATAGAAGTCCCCTCAAAGTACAAAAATAAAAACAACCGCTCCCTAATAAATTTGTTCACTTAGTTGTGCATTAAAGTCCTTCCAGCAGACAGATGACAGTCCCCAGATAGATAGACAGATACTTCATTCATCTCCAAGGGCAAAGGCAAACATCCAGCAACTCAGCAGTAGCAATAATAATAGTTAATAATAATGATAAATAAGGGACCGGTCAAGAAAGAGGATGTTGCTTCAGGTTGATTTTTGAGTCCGGGAAATGTCCTGGTGTTCAGGTGATACAGTAATCACGCAAAAGAACATGTTTCTCCGAATAATGGCTTACCTAACCAACCTCCTCATGTTCTCACTAACACAGCACTATCATGGCAAACCCACATTTTTAGTATCAGCTCCTTTTATGAACTGAGTCAGCACTCACCCAAACACAGGCTGCTCAGCCTGGGAAATAAAGTCTGCGTTGGCCCTGGAGGCTGCGGACACAGGAACTTCCCTGTATCAGTGTCCCATTCTTCATTCCTGAGAGCTCCTCTCTCTCTCTGTCTCTCTCTGTCTCTCTCTCTCTCGTCTCTCTCTAACCGCAGCCTCTGGGTGCTTCCTCCTGACATGTCACGGCACAAGTCCAGAGTCAATAAAAACCTCTCACTTCCATCATGAGGGGCCTGAGTGAAAGGAGGAGGAAGGGAGGGAGGGGGGAGTGATGGTTTCACTCATCTGTTGAGATCACACCTGGATCAAATCCTATACTATATTTATGCTGATGGCTTATTTTACCTCCATTAGCTCCCAAAAACAATAGGACAGAAAATTGCCATCGATTCAGCTTCACTTTGACTGACTGTGCTGTTGTTGGCCATTTTCAACCTCTGAAAATACATGAATGGTTACTTCAATACGCACCTTTTTCAGCATGCTGTTATGAAGCACACAATTAGAAATGAATAAACTGTATTTGTATAGCACCTTTCATGCAAACAATGCAGCTCTGAGTGCTTTGCAATAAAACGTTGGTTCAAAAGCAAAACAGGTTTGCGCCTGTGCTTATAGAATGTAAAAAGCATCTACACAACCACTAAAGTAAAAACATTTGCATTTAAAACAGACTGCTTTTATAGGTGATATATTACTAGAAGACAGAGACAGTATCATAAAGATATATAGTACATTTATGTCCTGTAAAATAAAGCTAATTATAATTAAGCTTTATAAGTTGATTAAGTATAATATAGTAAAATTATTAAAGCCTCCAACTGTGGTGTTCATAATGACTCTTTAAAGTGACTCAGTTTGGACTTCTTTTCCCACAGTGACTGAACATGACAAATGTTCTTGTTTAATAAATGTTATAGTGAACATTGTGTTCTTACAATCATGAAATAACAAATTTCCACTGATCCATCCCATTCCCCTCTGTAGATCAAGTTGTAACTACAAAGAACCAGAAATGAAAAAAAAAAAAGGTCAGTAAAAGTCACTAAGAAAACAAAGTGAGCCCACAGTCAGACAGTGAGTCATGAACATCACGGACAGGGTGGACAAGCAGCGGCACTGACACAACTCCACTCCTGTGGTCCAGACAAAAGCCCCCGATTCTTGTACCGTTGTTTGAAACATGACCACACGGTGTCTGATTCACTTTTCCTCCATCACAGTCAGACATTCCCTCAAATATGAGAACAAAAATAGAAATAGATTAATTATGTGGAAATGTGGCCCATACTGTGGATGCATTGTAAGAATTTTACAGCATCATATTTTATGAGAATTTCTGTCTGTATGACTTGGATGTGGGGTGAATGGTCTTTCTGTTCCACGCTCTCTCAGAATCCACCTTTAGAAAAATAAGACGAGTCTGACACCTGTAATGCTATGTCCGCTACGTGGGGAAAATTGGTGGAAAAATGGTACAACGGTTTTACAGAACATTATTTTTCTTACCAGTAAATGCTGTCAGAGGAAGAACATTGTTTTTAATATCCAACAAAAATGTTGTCATTGATCCCAGATGTTTTTTTTTTTTTCAGCTCTGTTTCTCAATATTGAAGTAATTACAGAAACATTCCACCGGGAGGAAAATCAGAGCAAACGAGAGCTGTCATTTCCCTAATGAAAGAGCCTGTTATTATTTCTTCATAACTGTGCGTTTGGCTGACAATATGGGCTTTATGACACTTTCAATTTACATTTCAATCGCACTGGTGGGGAGGGGGTAATGGTGGTGGTGGTGGTGGCGGCGGCAGCAGAGGCCTGATAACACAAGGCACTCATTGATGCGCACACACTCGTACATGTGCACGCACAATCAAGACACGCACAGATCTGGTGGTGTTGCAGCAGGTTTGAATTGCGGATACCTGACCTGCAATTTCAACGTGCACATCGTGCACACGAAAACACACACACACACAGAGCGCTTTCCTCTCCACTGTTACATTATCATTTTTGGCCAGACTTCAATGAGACGCAGGTGAGAAGTGCACAGGGGGAAACTGGAACCCTACGCTCAGCCTGTTGACACAGTCACTGAGTGTGTGTGTGTGTAGGGGGGGGTGGGTGCAGAGTGGCTCTTTAGATTGTGCTGACCCCTGTGAGCAGAGATGGAGGAGGGGGAGCACTTTGACTGACAGTCACTGTGTACAAGAGGCCAGTGGGTTTTTTTTTTTTTTTTTTTTTTACCACGTAAGCCAAAGACTTATTTACCCCTGTCTTATTTCTGGCCTCCTCTCAGGCTTGTTATGTTGTTAAAATGCTTTTTAGCCTTTTCGCTGACTGACAGGTTACAGAAATGTCCAGAAGAACAGATCTGATTTTCTCTCCAACATATGAAACCTGACATTTGGCAGCTCACTCAGGCTCGCCGCCATGTTAAATCCCCTCTGATGTGTCCGTCAAAACCAGTGACCTAAAAATGATCATTTGTGCATTTGAGTGCATTTTTCTTTTTCCACAAGTTTTGGATTCGTGATTTAGCTCAATTGTTCAGCTGATCTGATCCAACCTTTTTGATATTTTGACTCTGCTGTCCTCTAGACAGCCAAAGTCCATGTCTCAATTATAAACAGATTGTTTTATTCTTTTCACTTTGACTTTGATTTGGAATTGAACGCCTCATACGTGCCAAGGTGGTTGGAGGTACTTGACATGATAACCTTTAGCCAACAGGTGGACAGGTTGTCTTGTTCTGTTTGTCTCTTCAGATGAAAATGTTGTGTGAGAGGATGATTTAAGTCCTCAGTCATTTACTTCTCAACAAATTCATGAAACACAAACAAACGGCACAGAAAAAGTTGGCAACTCTTCTGAATGGTTAAAGTAACAGCATGGAGACATTTTAAAAAATATTTTCCAATTTCCTCACTTTTGACCACACTGAAAATGTTTCCATAATTTTGAACAATTGTACACCAGGCATCCCAAATATAACCGTTATAGTAACCATCCAAGTGGTGTTGAGGCTGCTGGCTAACATGCATAAACTTCTATGAAACAATAGAAACACATTCCTTTTCATTCATCTTATTATTATTTTTCAATCTCTTATGGTCTCAAATACTCTGAAGCCTGAGGGAAACCATCTTTGGTTAACTATAACTGACATTATCCAATAAGGACAAATGTGCTGCAGTCGCCCAAAACTATTTGACCAGGAATAGACGAGCTGCAAATTGATGATGTAGATTTAACAATGTATATGAAAATATAAAACAAATAGGAAAACATGCTGCAGGTGCTAAAAATAAAAACATTAAGAACATATATTCTACAAATACAGAAGTGATACAAAAACACACAAAAGCCCTAAAACAAATGCAACTGAAAAAATGTCGTACATCCAGACAATATAATATGCTCCAGGCCTCTAGGGGGAGCACTTACACCATGGAAGCCTTCGCCCCGAGACCAGGCCGTGAATGGACCCTTGACCAATCGAAAGGGTACGTTGGTAGTACGAAGAGGTGACACATAAAGGTGAAAAAGGACTATGAAAAGGTATGTTTTCTTTTTTGCGTTTTTTACAATATTGTAAAAGTTTAAAGGACAATGTAATATAGCATGTAACCATTACAGCTTGTGTAGGCTACAGTCTATGGTTGTTTAACTTAACGCTGCCCCTAGTGGCCTGGAGCACTTGTGTCTTGCATTGTCTGTGTATACACAGTAAAATCAGTAACTCATAGTGATGTTCAAACACATTGTACTCACAAATGCTCCCTGTGCAGTGTTTGACTATTAGCAATGCCTTAGCTATGTTTTTATGAGTGTGCCTTTTTTGTTTTCTGTTGTTTTTTCTTTTAATGGTTTCACGTTGCTCCACTGATTTACAGGTGTCGGATATGGTAAAAGCCAACAGGTCTACTCCATCTGCTTGGTGAGTAACTCTGAATGTAAACAGAAATCAAGGTACCTTTATTTCACAGAAAAAGCACAGTATTCACTGATTTGATGTCTGGTGGTGAGTTGTTGTGAAGGTATGAAGCTTTGATTGTAAATGTTTTATCAAAGCCTGGAAAAACATGCTGTCTAGTTCTGGATGCTCTGTGATTTCTTCTTCATTCCACCTGATTTGACCTGGTCCCAAGGCAGCTGAGTATTTCTGCATGTCTAGGATATTGTCAGCTGAAGGCTGCAGCAAAAACAAAGAAATTAGGAAACTGCCATATCCATCTTTGGCCATTTTTTCATCCCTCCACCTCTCTGGAGGTTCAGGTCTTCAATCATAAGCAGAGGAAAAGTTGGAGACTTATATACAGATGTTTTGGTTTTGGGGTTGATTCTACATTATCAGGTCATTCATGTGAACATAAGCTTTATAAATAGAGTGTGTAGGGGTTTACCTTATCAAATGAGCACAAGTCATGAGGTCCAAGGGAACTGTCTGACTACTGGGAACATTTAAATGGTCTCACACACACACACACACACACACACACACTGAGGCTGAAAGAGAGCAGAAAACCACTGGACCAGAGGGATGAACGTCTGAGAGATCTCCACGGTATTTGAGCCAGAGTGACTCACACCGGGCGATGTGACCACTAAATCAAAGAGCTGTTTGAACAGCTGCATTCCTTCACACTCCTTCATCCTCTCTCTCTTTACTGCTGTGCAGTAA
>OMNW01024626.1:0-21130 GCA_900303245.1 Selene dorsalis
AAACAGATAAGAAGACGGCTTCTATGATCCCTTTTCTGCTGAACAATGGGAAGTTGGTTTTGTGTCTGTAAAGGAAACCAATTTTTTGTCGTAACTTATTTGACAGAGTGTCAGTGTGTTATATGAAAGTGAGTTTTTGATCTAACCAGATACCCAGATATTTATATTCAGAGACTCTTTCAATACTGTGTCCTGTGAAGAGAGTCATTAATGTCTTCAACTTTAGAGAATAGCATGTAGTTGGTCTTAGTTGAATGGAGAACTAGTTTCAGATAAGATAAGGTATGAAGGGTTTGACTGGATGAATATGCAGTGTCAGCGGAACAGTACAGAATTTTATTGTCTGCATAAAGATGGGCATTACAATTTGTTATGTTGGGTGTAATGTTGTTACTGCTGTAACAGGAACCTTCAGTGTCATTGGCTCTTTCATACTAAACAGTTCTCATTAAGTCATGCTACCAACAGTTGCAACTCATACAGACATCTGAATACAACACCATTGTTTTTCTATGAAACAGATAATGATGAATGTATTTCAACAACCATAATGCACATGGATTGTCTGGATTTTGCTGGTTATTATGGAGAAAATGACATGAAGTCTCCCTGTTTCAGAAGAAATCTGCACTTGAGTCGTTTGTTTTCACCCTGAGCTGCAAGGTTTTTTCTTTTTTTTTCTTTTTTTTTTAGTCAAACTGAAAAAGGTCTTTGTTCTTTTTCTGAAGCTGTTCTAATTTATTTTTCTTCTTTTCTGACTTAATCCTACCTGCTGTGCAAATGGAAGGTCATTATTTATCCCATGAAACATAAAGTTATGAATAAATGATGGAAGAGATGTAATTCTAGTTGAAATTAGAAGTAATTAACTTATTCATTCATGATGACCCTTTTTCTTAGATCAGTAATTATTCGAAATTCTTCTTACATAGATGTATGTTTTCATTTGAAAGACAAGCTTTAATAACGTTAACATGAAGGTCATCTAGTCACTGATCCAGGCTGAAATTCCTTTTGTGATGCTTTTTTTCTTAAGTGGAGCATTTGAATAGGCTCACCGTCACCTTTACATTTCACTTTGATTCATTATTCAGGCTGAAATATCTGTCCTTGGGGCAACTTTAAATGATGTCAAAGCAGAGGTTATTCTTCTGTTTGAATTCAATACACTGTTGATTTTTCCCAACTGGTTGAGACAATCTGAATAGCAGTAAATTAGAGGCGCAACAGCCAACAATAAATGCTCATCCTCATGTCATCCTCCGCTCATTGTCAGGGGAAATACAGACAGAGATTTCAGAGATGGTCAGTTGTTTTTAGGGACAGTACTAAATACTGATATTAAAATAATAATATATGCTCATATGAAATTATTTGTTTTAAACTCAAAGCATTTTGCAGGAATATATTTCATTCAATGGCCAAAGATCATAAAATATAATATAATGTAATCTGGAAATGTATTGAGCTATGAGTTCCCTTACCTTATTCCTATTATTTTAAGGTGATAGTAGAGTGAACTTTATTTAAGATATTAACCGCACTGTCATTTTGAGTTTAGTTTGGGTTTATACTGTTCTTCTTGAAAGTAAAGCCTCTGTTGGGCAGAGCACTCTTCTTGCCTACTGTCAGAGTGTTTTTCCATGTTTGATGAAGATTAGCATCAGTCAAGCTGTACAGCAACGTGTGGAGCTCTTTGCTCTGCTCTCCTTCAGACAAAATGTTATTACACAGTCCAACACAAAACCAGCAAAATGCCTACTGAAGGAAAGACCTCGAGCGAGCAGCCTCCACTGGCCCATGACTTTACAAAAGGAATCGTTTCATACCCGTGGACCCTGTTTTTACATTTTTAATATGCTAATAATGATGAGTCACATTGAAATGTTACTTCGCAAGAGGCCATCTGTGTGACTTGCAGCTGGTAAAACTTAGGTTCATAACCATTGCTGGTTTTATTTACCTTCTACTCTATTAGCTTATTTGTCTTTCTTTAACAACAGTAATTACTGTTCACTCCTCAGAAAAGCTTTAAACATAAATGTGATTTTAATATGACTTTGGTTAACATCATTTAACTTCAAACTGAAAACAGTCTCCTTGCTTTTTGATTTAGTTGTTACGTCTTATTTATAATTTGCAAGATTTTACTTGGATAAACATGGTGGACCTGAAAGGCCTTGATTAGGGAGAATGTAAATCTGTAATTTCTATTTGACAAAAAAACAACAACTTTAATTTTCATATTATTAGTCCCATTTTACATAAAGGTCTCTGAAGCTATGAATGACAGCTTTAGCATTAGATTTAGCACGTAAAGAAGTCATCCATAATTATGAGAGAATTAACATGTTGACAGTGATAAGACCATATTATTTTTTACATCACTGTATCTCAGTCCGATAAAACGTTTAGGATTATAACAGAAATCGTAACAAAAGCAACAGAAATATTTAATGTCCGTCCTCTCTGTCGGTAATGATTACTGGCGGAGGTAATCACACTGTTAAGTGAGGTGTTGCCGCCCAGAACTGCTTCAGACTGGATGGGAGATTCCAAATACTCTCCGCCCTTCCACAACAACTGCTGAAGCACCCTTTAGCTCGCCACTTCAGCCCAAACTGCCACTGTGAAAATACTTAATGGCCCACAATGGGAAAACATTGTTTATAACTGTGCAGCCATCAGGTATGAAAGTCCATAACTGAAGCCAAGCAACACGGGGAAAGCGCGTGCATCCATCCATCCAGAAATAAATAGAGGCTATTATATATTTCTTTATCTGAAAGTGTCTTTTTCTTGCCTGACTGTTATATATGTTCAGACATGTCCTCTGAGGTTTATTTATTTATTTATTTATTTTTATTCCAGCCTTGTTTTTGTGCAATGTTTGCCTCCTCTGGAGAACTTGGATAAAATTACAGTACTTGGAATCAGTACATAACTCCTAATTTATTTTCTAGGCCCCGTTGGTGTTTTCCTCAAAGTCTGTATTAATAAAAATGCCACCGATTCGTCATCAGTATGCCAGAGTGTTTTTATGAAATTAGCAAATATTACTTTAGAAAGTACATTTGTCGGGAAACAGGTTATCCCCGGGGATGTTTCTGTCTGTTTGGGTTGGCTGGTGAATGTGGATTGTTTTGTGTCCTGTTTTAGTGTGCATACTCGCGTGTGCGTGTTTAGGCAAGCAGAGAGGCTTTCTTGTTTGATATTTTGCGAAAAATGCTGTTTTCAGAATATCTAAAGAGGTTATCCGTTGTAATATTCATGTAAACCTATGTGTGTTTTTTATCTATGAGCCCATGCTGCAAGATATATTTGCTCATATTTTGGTGAAAAAGCAAAGCGAAGTGTGTGTGACCTCAGCGCTGCATGCATCCTCTTGCACTACAGTTTCTTGTGTTTCGCGATGGGGGAAGTCTATGCATCGTTAATCAAGTCTGTCTCTCGCAGCGGTGGGTTTTACTCAGTAGCGGAGATGGAGGGAGGAGAACAGAGAGGCAGAGGGAGGGAGTGAGGGGGGAGTCCCAGACTTGACCTTCCTCAGTGATGCTTGCACTAGCTGTGCGGCAGGCAGTGCTGTACCGCTGAGACGCAGCCTCCTCCACGGTAACCAGAGTTTTCACAGGATTATCCTCGGGATGCCTCTGGAGAGGCTGCTGCTGTTTTTACTTTCCAAACAATATTGCTTGCAATGCAATATTTATTTACATTCTTCATCTGGTTGTATTTATTTATTTCAATTAAATTCAGTTGTTGCTTCCCTGATGAAATGCCACATGAGTGGTAAAGTTGAAGGAGAGGAAGCGAGCGGTGAAATTTATGTATTTCTGTGCAGGGGAGCATTCACATGAACATGCCTTGGTATAGCCAGTGAAGTGCACTCACGGCTCGCCTTGCCTTTTCTCGCAGAGTGTCAATTAGGGAGGGATTTGAATGGACTGAAGTGATGCCTCCAGTGAGGTGTGTGTTGCAGAGAAGAAGACGTGGAGCGGGGAGGGCAGGCGTTCAGAAAGATGGACGGAGAGACAGGAAGGAAGAAACAGAAACAGAAGGAAGGAGAGACAAAGAGACAGGGCAGCAGTGCTGTGAGCTTATTTATAGATTCACATGTGTGCACGAATGAATCTCTCTTGGCTTCTTTAGCGGGGTTTCATGCTGTGTTTCGTCCTCAGCATGACTGATTGATATGACTCATTTACTGGCTGCAGAAGGCTGTAAGGACCAACAGGCTGTGAAAAATTAAGATATCCTAATGAGAGGAGGAGATAAGGCGCACAGCACAAGTTTGGTTGATTCCATCTGATTATGACCATAAAATGCTGTCACTCCTAATGGATAATATTACAAAAGCCCTCTAATTTAACAAGCACCCTTCCCTCCAGCTACAATAGATTGAGATGTAATTGAAACAATTAGAGGCGGAGGAGGTAGAGGGCTCGCTGGTCACAGCTTGGATAAGAGAAGGCGATGCAGAGAATTCTCCAGCATCCCTCTGCTTCTCGCAGCTCTTTAACTTGAATGACCTCCAAGTCAATTGTCCCGATTTTTGTTTCTGTTCCTTCATTTAATTGAATGAAAAATATCAGTCTGCACAGCTTTCTCCTTGTTAGTTTCGGGGGGGGGGACCATTTCTGGTGCTTATACTTTGCTCTGTCCATCACACTGGAAACACTTTCAATTAACATGACTTAATAAAAATTCAGGCGGCTGCAAGCAACGGTGGTCCTCGGCTGCCCTCAGCTCCACGAAGCATCTCAGCTACAACCTGCTTTGTTTTATTAGCTAATTGCTCTGTGAGGCCTCCCTTGCATGGTGTTAACTGGCGGCGCAGGATGGAGGCGGTGCGCTTCTTCAGCGAGGTGAGCTTAGGAATGCATCTCAGCTTCTGGCAGACACATTTGCGTGGGCAGAAACTTCATTAATTTCTTAAACTGCGAAAAGATAAAGATAGGAAGGCATGAGGTTGATCCACGGGATTGAGCGCTGCGCACCTTCATTCCCTGCTCACCTGTGGGGGCGGCAATGTATGTGTGAAGAGTGAATGTCCCCATGGCAACACAAAACTCAAACACAGTTGCAGTGGATGTGTTTGCGAAGGCAGGAGAGGCAGGGTGTTCGGGACAGCCACCAAATATCAAAAATAAAAACAAACAAGATAAAATAAGACAAGATTTACACTAAACGGATCTATGTCTCCAAGTCCTTCCAGCACCGTGAGATGGTAGCAGAGAGGCTCTTGAATCAGTCGCAGTGTGTCCATGGCAGTGAGATGACCTCATCCTGCATGGATAGTTTTTTTTTTTTTTTTCTTTTATTCTGGCTCTGCCTAATTAATCTGGGCACTCTGGTTGGCGCCTGACAGCGGGCTTGTAAAGTAAGATTTGTGCACTCCTCATTATCATTGATGAAGTGGAGTGTCAGTGGTGCCAGGAAGCTCGTCTGGTCGGGGCTGATGTGGGTGAGCTGGTGGTAGAGAAGTCGTCAACCCAGTCACTCCTGTCTCTGCTCCGACAGTCCCACTCCCAGATTAATTGCTCCCAGACCAGTTTTGCGCTTGAATTGAATTGTAATGATTCATCAGTAAGTGTAAAGTGTCTGATTGTACGTGGTTGTGGAGGCGGCCAGGGTGATCTCTGGGGTATATTCTTTAGATTGAGTTGTTTAGCTGTTATATTGTAGTAGGTGGAAAAAAGAAAACCAGAATTCAGAGGATGTATTTATTTTCATCTTGAGTCACACTTTATATTTTAAAATCTTACATGTCTTTTTGATTTCTCCAACTGAGCTATAATGTTTTCCAGGGTACTACTAACCTCGCCTGCCTTTACAAGATAATCTCGAAATTAGAAACCTGCCATGACTCATCGGCCATCTTTATCAGAAAATGTAATTTATTAGCGATTCATAGTGTTAATATTTTTTCACACTTGTGGTTGTGTATGTGTTATTCCATGTACCCGATGTTTTTCTTCCTGAATCTGTCAATCAATCTCTCAAGCTTTATACTCTTATTCCGTAGGTTTACACAAGATTTACGGTCCTACTTTTTCATCACCAGCATACAGCTCCGGCTGCACACAGCTCTAGCTTCTAGTCTCACAGCACTTAACACAACTATACACATTCTCCCATACCCACACTGTCACACAGCTCTTTATTTTTCCACAACATTTTTGAACTGTGAAGCCATTCGTTTTTGAAATGTCTTTAAAATTGATTTTTTTAATGGCATGCTTGAGTAGCTGGTCAAAAACACAAACAAATAAAGTACATCAATTAAACAGTTTTTTCTTTAAAATATCATTAAAATTAATTTACACAGGACTTTAAATTTGACCTGGTGTCAAGCAGTTGGTGAAAACAACATGAAAGCATGTTCATTCAATTGCGATTTGAAAGGTGATTTAAGAGATTGGACCAGTTTTTCTCTGAGATCTTGAAAGCTCCTGAGCATCAGAGGCCTGATTAGGTTTGATGTTTAACAGAAGAATGGCTACTAAAGCCTTGTGTTGAGGATATGAGGCGGCACACTGAGCTCGCAAGGAGCTGAAAGGTCTGAGAAGTTGCTGTACATGCAGATGACGCCTCATGTGCCTCGATGAGATTTGCTGGTGCCACTGGCACTGACTAATATGGCCACACAAGGCTAAGGTGAAGAAGAGTGAATGCGAACAGATGGTGATATATAGAGAGGGAAAGCCTCTATTTAGGTGGACCAGTCAGTTCATTTCAGACATATTGATCGGCACAATTTACTCTCTTTACTCAGAGGATTATGGCTCTATAGAGTAATATAAAGGTTTCCTGACATGTCAATCAGCTGTCATGAGCAATTCCACCGAGCAGACTTCAGCCTGTCACTGTGTTGGCCAACCAATCACACAGACTGCATGTCTATCACCAAGGGTTCTTAGAGGGCATAATCTCAGTTTTTTTTGTTTTGTTTTTTTACATTCAGGGATGATACTGATACTGTGGCTTTCTGGCATCTCTCTTCATTAAATCAGCTCCCTGCTTGCTGCAGTAAATGTGGTTATCTTTACTCTGCACTGTGCTATTATTTGCTTGTGTATCTGTGAATGATTAGGGCCAGTCAGTACAGGGCAGATGTGCTCAAAATACATGTTTTGGTAGCCCCCTGTTTATTTCTGACCCCTGAAAATGACTCTTTTGGCTGGAAGTGCACATGTGGTCAGGCCAGCGACAGGTCACCGATTCCACGGTTGGATTTATTGTTGAATCCCTGAGAGGCTCTGACCTTGCCTATCTCAGGTGGGGAGAGCTGATGCCTTACTACCCATGGGCTGTAGTGAAGTTATTAAAAACTCCATTACCGCCATTCAAAGGTAGACATAACTCACAGTGTGGATATAGAGATGTCAAAACAGAGATTGATCTGAGAAAGAAGTGTAACCCAGAGAAAACTTAAAAAAGCTAGACAGACTGCCAGAACTGAAAAACAGAGGTTCAGACATCAGTCAGAGCCCGACTGGATCTCTCAGCTACACATCTATCATTCCCCTTTTCAATAACCCCTCTCTGTCACTGTGCAGATCCTGAAGGAGTTAAAGGATGAGGACTGGGACATGGGCAATATTGTCTACACACTGACCAACAGGCGCTATGGAGAGAACTGCATAGCCTATGCAGAAAGTCATGATCAGGTAAGCCCTTCTCTACATGATCCTACTTTGCAGAGTCAACAGAGTCTGCCTCATGCCAGTGTGGATTATAAAGCATAATTCACCGTTCCAGGCTCTGGTTGGGGATAAGTCTCTCGCCTTCTGGTTGATGGACAAGGAGATGTACACCAACATGAGCACCCTGGTTCCCATGTCACCCGTCATTGACCGCGGCATACAGCTGCATAAGATGATTCGCCTCCTCACTCATGGCCTGGGTGGAGAAGGCTACCTCAACTTCATGGGTGAGTCATTCTGGTGTAAGACAGAGAATCTAACCCTGTAGCTGCACGTACAATCAATTATACTGTATACCAGAATAAAGCAGTCATTTAGACGTAATTGAACACCCCTGCTATCCAACATTTGATAAGATCCTTTGTTTTGTTTTTTTTTATCCACGAGGATCATTAATGATTTAAGTCGCCTAGCATACAAAATGTCAGAGAGTCCGTTGATTGAGTCTGCCTTTTTCTGGTCAATAGATTAATTGAAAACAATAATGCGTAATGAAGGCAATTGTTGCCGCCCTTAGATACATATACATAGTCAGTGCAGGGCAGATAATGTATATTTACATACATACATATTGACACGAGTTCCAATTCAAAATTCAGACATAAAATGCTTACAGTGTACATATGTATATTGATGTTGATTCAGCTTTCATGTCATGTATCGTGTCACATGTGATACAATAAATCCAATTACATTTCATGCCATGCCAACACACAACCACGCAGTTTGCTGAGACCATGTTATTCATCATACCGTGTGTGCGTGGGTCAGGTGCCATTGAAATGCTTGAAATGAGGTGAAAGAGGTCACAATTATAAGGCAACGTCCCTCTATTTGGATCATTTTTTATTAAAAGGCATGAGGTGAATCATTTCAGATCCCCCTCGTGTGCTGTATTTTTCCTGAATTTGAACTTCTCCCCTCAGGCAGACACAACAATCCTTAAGTGCTCACTGAACAGATATAAACACGCATTTATTTTCCCGTCCATCCGAGTCCTCCACAGGCAACAAGCAGAAACAGGCTTCACTATAAATATTTAATTGATAAGCTATCCCTACTGTGTTCATTTGCGCTGCTGTTAGGAGTGTTATTTCTTTTTTGTGCAGTCGTGTCATTTATTTCTGTGCATATCATTATGTCATTGTGTGTGTTTTTGCTTCAGGCTAAGACTGAAAAACTGATTTTACCTTTGCAATAATGAACATATTCCAATTTATAAAAGCTTAATGTAGTCCTTGTTGCTTGCTTTCTATTTAGGATAAAGTGCCCAGTTATTAGATTTGTCATATTTCTTTCATGGCATATATCTCTGGAGTAGCTCACCACCAATGAGTCAAGGCTGATGATAAGCATCAAAGGATCCTTTTGAAGTGGGGTTGACATTAATGCTCACTTTCCAGAGCTGATGGTGAAATACAGGACAAAAGCTGTCTAAGATCAGATAGGTTCTGTTTTTTCAAATGGATCCAATTCTCAGTCACTGTTGAGATGCTCCTCATTTTCACACACATCTGAACCACAGCCCAGCTTTATCGGGGCCTGCTGGTAAAGATAATAAAGTGATAATTAATGATGGTGGAAGTTGACCTTGGTTGAAGGAAATGTGTTTCCTTCCATGTTCTGCTCTCGGCCTAATGTAAATACAGCTTACGCTTGTGATCCACAGCATTTTAGCTCCACCTGGTGACTAGGTGATCCGGTCATGCTCCAGGTACAAACAATCAAAAATGTTTCCACAAAGCCTGTGGCGGATTCATTATCACCCTTCAGTATTCACTGCGATGTCCAGTCGTACTCGAGGGGAAAAAAAAGAGTGAAACGCCCGGTGAATTTCTGCGAAGTGCACTGTGTGTGTGGGGGGAAGAAGCACAATCAAAGCAGCTGTTCTCGACAGACAATCATATCAGGGGAGCTCATAATGAACTAGATGTCAGAGAGTTGACCTCGTGTGGGTAGTTGAAGGACAGTTGATAATAATTAGATCTGATTCTCTGGCTAAAGCATAGCTAAAAGGCACACTTGGCTGTACTCTTCGTATTTTACCCATGGATTTTTGTGCCACATTTACTTTCAGCCCAATCAGTGCAACATCAGAATCATGAGGAGCTGATATAGTGAGGGCAAAATAAAAAAAAAGAAAATTGACGATGATTTCATGAAGTCAGTCGATCATCTTTTGGAATTGAACACATACACACTATTTAAAGGATCATTTTTATCAACTGTTAAGTTGAAGCTGATATATGCAGCACTACATTAACAAGGGGCCTGAAATTGTCAATGAATTGTTCTCTTGAAGGCCAAAATGCTTCAGTCTGGCTTAAAGAGTCAGAGAGTGGATGCACTAATATATAATATATGTTTCACCATGTACTATCCATATATGTGCTTATGCACACCCACACTGGACACCTTGTAAATTCTAACATATCTTCCAGATCAGTATTTTTTACATACTATTAACCAGGGGATAGATGAAAACTAGAGCTGCTACAATGATGGGCATTGAGGTTTAGGATTCAGGTTTCAATTATAAATAGTGGTATTCTGAATTTATATTCACTTTGAATTCATACCAGAGAATGTGTATGTAAATCACTATCAAGTCTTTCACCTGTCTTGGAAACATGTCTCTGGTTGCCTGATGAAATCTGCCCCTAATGGGGATCCTGAGTCTTGTCCTGGCGGCTGTGAGCAGATTCTAAACCCCAGATCAAAGATTCTTCCTCCTGCTGATGCGGTTTGCCCCAGTCCAGACTGGAAGCCATTTATTACAAGTTTCACTGCAGGAGCTTCTGGATATCTATCACATATTTGAGTGTCCTCGACTCCCTCAGTTATTCAGGTTTAAGAGGGCCTTGAAGACATATTGCAGATACTTAGGTGGGATCCTGATCGTTATCGAAACATACAGCGGTGCCTTTCCCTTTTTCGGCTTTCATGTAAACATTTCAGGCATCAATTAATTCGTAATTTTTTGTTTTTAGATGTTGTGGCATAGATTTGATGAGAGGGCAAACTCTTCAGAAATATTAACAGAGTCATTGTAAAGAACAGATGAAGTACCCATGTACAGGTATATAAAACCTCCCTTTTCAAACATGATTACTCACTAACAATTATAGCTAAATCTGTTCTGTTTCTTCAAACTAGAGTCTGCAAAATTACTCAGACAAATTAGGCAAAGTCACAATTCAAACTTTAATTTACCCAATTCTCTCAAATAATCCTCAGTGGTTTGTAGAGCAGAGATATGGAAAAAGACTGGTATTAAGGAGACAGGAAAAGGAATATTGTTCTCTTTTGAGAACAACTGTCTGGCTGACTAAATGAATGGTGCCATCATCTACTGATAATGGTAATAATGAATGAAAGTTAAAAGTTTTTTTTTTTTTTTCGAAGAACACAAAATCAAGGTATACAGAAAAAAGAAAGTTTGAAAATCTACAAAGACACACAAAGACGCACTAAAGTTCCTCCTTGGCCAGCGGGTGGGTGAGCATTAGGGAAATGCTCGAGAAAAAAAACAAAAAGAAAGAAAATCAAGTGAATCAGAGATGACATGCCGTGTCAATGGATCAATGATGGGAGAGTCATTTAGCTAGTGCTGAGCAAGAGCAAATTGTTTGAACAAGCAAATCAATTTGAAGTGCCTAGCCCAGAAAAACCCATTTATTTACTCATGACCAATAGCAAACACAACACAGCATGAGGACAGAGGGAGTATTCGTACTTGAGATGCTGAGAGATGGATACTGTAAGGGATGTTGGAGTGTCAATGACATTAAAGCACCAAGTGGTGTGGCAGTAATGAAACGCTTCAGTGGTTTTATCATTTCATCGACAGGGACAGAATGGAACCGCTCGCACTTCCTGACTCTCAGGGCTCACAGAGACTTAAGATAACCTTGCAGATTTACACTGTAACTTATTGAGCTAAAAACTTATCCAGCACTCTGTATTCATGGAGTGCTACAACGCAACAAGCGACCATTATACTGTGGCCCTGGACAACGAATGGAAAACCAGTGCTTTCTCCTCATACATTTCAAATAGATAATGTCACTGAAAGCTAACTGGGCTTTCAGTCTTGTGCCTTTGGTTGTATGTCCTGGTCCCTGCTGTTGCACCAGTAATGCTGGTTTAATGTGCAAACTGGGAATGTACATTAACCCAGCATCAAGAGATCAATCCAGCAAGTGTAAATATACATTGCAACCCATCTATTTGCATTTACATCTTAATTCTTCTTTTTCGCACTGCATCTAAAACCTTATGCGAGTCTTGCCTTCCTGGCCCCTCTGATTCCCTCATTGATCTTCCTTTGCCAGAATCCCTCCAATGGAAAACACATTGATCCTTGGCTTCTTCTTGTGCTGCTAATTACTGAGGGGACTGTGTCACTGTCAGGCCCTTATCTGATGCAGGGCTGTGTAGAGGAGTAATGGGATGTGCCAGCTGAAAGGCTGTCAGACACAACCTTGTGTAAACATGGTTGCCCCCTATTAATCATATCATTATTGGAACCACTATAAATTTAAGCTTCAACATCATCCAATGAACTGTAGTTATTTCTTCCACCCTGTAGGTTGGGTACAAACCTTAGTTCCTAAAGTAAAATATTTTCATCCTTTAATATTGGATATGACAACATTTACTTACAACTAAATTCCTGACATTTGGGGATGTGGTGACATCTTAGACGCGATTTGTGAATATGTCTGGTTTTCATTGTTTTTCATGGGACCGTTAAGCATATATTAAATTGATGGCGCTTTGCACATCTTACTATGGCATTTTATTTATTTTGTGTGTGACCAAAGTCGGGGCTGCATTGCCTCTCATTACAAACTGTTGAAGTGTGGGCCTCTATTGCTCAGTCTGAGTTAAAAATTCTTTGCTCTGTTTAACAGCATTTGGAAAATACTTACAAAAAAGTGGAATTTTCATAGGGGGGCTAATAATTTTGTCCTTAACTGTATCTCAATTTGTGTCTCTGGTTATAGAGAGATATTTTGTTGTATAGCTGAACCTTCTGTCCATACAGACGAGGCATACTTATTGTATATATATACAAATACGTATATGAGGTATCTTTGTGTAAACTTCAACGATCATTCAAGTATCTCAAGGTGGAGCCAGGTGTCGTCTATGTTGGACATCAAAATATGGTCACCTTGGTATAGGATTTTTATTGGTTACCTTTTTTTTCGCCGTCGAGACTGTACTTATGCTTTGAGCCTAGTGCTAACTGTAATAGGCTATGCTAAAATGCTGACAATGGCGATGTTTTGCTATTGCTACATAGTCTGTGTTGTCATTAACAGCTGTTTATTTGTAAACTTCATTCCTTAATTAACAAACATCAACAATGTTAGCTCTTTCCTTCATTACATTTACATTTTTTTACTACTGAATTTAGCATGCTAACTAGCTTGCCCGTTGCCATCACCACCACCTGCTCCCACAGCCATGGTCAGTGGCAGAGAAAACATATAAATATCCTCCTTTATTTGGTATAAAATAAACTATTAGTGTATGAGTATAACATTTGCTAATTATGACTTAACACTTAGTAAAGCCTGTGATTTTAATATCATTAGTTTTGCAGATATTTATTCACTAAAATTTAAAGTGTGTGTGTGGACACACACTATGGTCCTATGGCGCATGCTCCGTTTTTCGTTTCACCCCATGCCACGTCCTGTTTAACCTTTCTTTTCTAACATCTGTTAAGTGTTCTGTGTAACCTACACTCTGCTACCAAGTCTAGTCAAATTGACATTTGAAACAGGAATGAATTTTCCCGATTTTATGGCGGCCAGTCTAATGGTTCTCAGTCTGTGGGCCCCTGACTTTCACACTGCCTAAAAAGCCTGATTGTTTTTCTCATTTAAGAATAACTGGGGTTGTTTTTCAGTTTAGGGTATTACTTTTATAGTTTTGCCCAGAAGTCTTATCAATACTAATAACATTGACCTCACAAAGTTCATTTGTGAGATCACAGCACCAACATCACTAAAAAGAAAAAAATTGAGAATGAGCAGGTTTCAAACAAACCTGCAGGTTAGCTACACGTGTTTGTGTGTAGCTGTTTGTTTGGAAGAGAAACAAACAGCAAACAGTACAACTGTAAGCCAAAATGCTCCATGTGAACTTGCTGGGTCAGCTGTGACCAGCCATACGTGCTGTCGTTATGTGTATGTGTGCAGGGTTCTTCCACATTAAGAGATTAAGTGGTTTAGATAACCTGGCTAAAGAGTTTGCTTGTTAACAACCCATTTGATTATCTGACTCTACTTTCTCCCCTGTTTGATGTCATTGGAGTCAGAAAGCTGTAATTATCCTTCAGTGATTTTCAAAACGCAATCTTTGAGTGATATATTGTACAAAAACTTCACTCAGTGTTTTATTTCAGATAAGAGTACCCCTGATATATTATGAGGCACAAATGAGGTTTTTTTTTTATTGATGTGTGTATTTGAGGTAAGAATTCATCATATTTCTTTCCTGTACAGAATGTGCTATCTGGTTTATTTCAGCTGTGAGCCGGCAGAGGAAGGTGATTATCATGGTCATTAATGCAGGCATATGGGAGGAACACTACCGTGTTATCGTAGAGGAGAGGGAAATGATTATCTAATGGAGGTGTGTCCAATGTGTTTCTTTAAAGCTGAAATGAAAAGAAGAGTCAAAGGCTTACACAGGTTACTGAATCAACCTGTGCAGGAAATCAATCATCTCCACTAGACTTTATAAAATAATAACACTGGAAAACTGAAAGTAAATACAGGCAAAAGAGGTTGGTGCACTTACACTGTTAATGAAGTGTAGCTCTCATAAAAGCTTTTATCGAAGCACCAGCCTTATCTGGGCTTGCTGTCCTGGATAGAAATTAGCAGGCAGATTTTTTTTTCTCTCCTGTGTTTTTGTGCATGTGTGTGTATATGCATCTGTACTTGTGCATGCCCTCTCTGCCTCCTTATGCCACACACACACACACACTCTCAAACAGCAAGTGGATGAGAAGAAATAGCTTGAATGCTGAGTGCTCATTAATGAAGAGGTCCACACTTAAGCATTTTCACACCGTAAAGCCATTATTGGCAAAATACTTTGCATTTCTGGGGATATTTTGTTGTGTGGTGGTGGCGGCCTAACTTGTGCAGGTCAAGTGTAGGTCAGTAGAAGAAGTCACCTCATACTGAATTATCTGGAGCAATGCTCTGTTGCTCATTATTTAGCCCTCTCTGTGTTTACTGCTGTAGTTCAGTTCCTCACGCTGAACCAAAGGGATGCGATGATCCATTGTTTCCTTCTGCTTCTAGTCCATGTATGTAGGTTCACTCTGACGTATTACAAACAAACGTGGAATAGTAAACATAAAATCACATGGACTGACAAGTAACTCATTCATTAGACCTTTCCTGTGACTTAGTCTGCATCACCACTGCATGGGCCTGTGGGCAGGGTAAATCAAAACAAAGTTTATTTCAGTCACCAGGAGCGTGTCAGTGTGCTTAGCAGCACTTAAGGCCTTCATCTATTTCCCTGGTGGTCACAGAAAGATCACGAGGAGAAACAGTTGGTTATGAGCAGCACTTCAGACTGGCAGCATGATTTCATTTGGCATAAATAGTGACAGAAGGCATGAGACAGCAAACAGGAACCAGCCATCTTATTCTGCAGTGTGATTGGGGAAATTGTTGCCATTTCGAGCAGAGAAAGGCTGTAAAATTAAAAAGTTGAACTTTTTAATTTCTTGTCACATACCCCTTCCTCACTTTGGCTGCATATGGGACCAAGAAAAACAGTTGTGAAGCTTTGTTTTGATTCATGCCTCACTGTGACTGAAATGGCAGTCATCTTATCTTCTCAAATGAACAAGAGCAAACAGACAAAAACATCAGGTTTATAAAAACAACAACAATTTGATGTTGTATGACAGGTGTGTGGAGTTCCACAGGCTCAGGTGATTCAACTGCTGATGACAGAAACTAATCAGTGATTACCCAATGCACTCGTTGGCTGAAAAATCCTGAGCTGTATCCAAATCCAGACTTTATATTAATTGCTTGTAATATTGCAGCTGTATAGAACTATATACTTTTATATTTTGTGGTAATCTAAACTGATGATTGCAGCCATTGATATTTCAAGAGAAAGCAAACTGCTTCTTTACAGATCCAGTACTTTTTGTTTAGTTTGTTTTAAAAGCCTATTTTACCTTCAATTCATTCCAACTTCTTGCCAGGTGTGAGCTTCAAATCCTTTGTACATTGCATTTCGGGACATCCGAGTTCATGTAGTGTATGCTCACATACCCAGCAGATTTCATATGCATACTTGCATCTCCAATAATGTTTCATTTTGTCAACATGAATGCACAACACATTGAAAACTGAATTGGGACACAACTGGATAGACACGGCTGTCAAACACATGGCACATATCTGAATGCATAATCCAGTTGTAGCTTGAGTCCTCATGGCTGCGTTGACAGTGGTGTGAAGTACAACAGCTTCTTTGATGGCTTTTTCTCAGCCTGAACTGTACATTACATGCCACTGCACTGATCCTTTTCATACTTTTTCCTCAGCAGAAAAGTCTACAATGCTTTTGTGGCTGCTCTCATTCCCACCACCTACACACACTGTATGCAATACAGTGCAACTTAAGACGGCTCATTTCCCTTAGGTGTTTTGAAAGTCATGCTGGGAAATGTAGGAGCTCAAAAGTACTGTAGGTGTTGACGAGCCAGGCTGAGAGTTGATGCACCAGAATAGTAAATTATGCATTGAACATCACATATTGATGTCTGACAGCGAAAGAGTATCTGATTGTGGATTTTTTTTTCTCTCCTAGAGAATGAGATCCCTGAGGTAATCATTCTTAGGTGCAACTTAAAGATAGGAGCCACTAGCACAGCATTTGAGAGTTTTCTTTCATGCCATTGCTCCCTCTTGACATGTCTTGATATCATGTGAAGGCTACCTGAGTCCAGAGACTACAGTGGCTGCCTTTGTAAAATAAAAAAAAAGGATGTCACATTTCATTTATCTTTCATTCAGTACAATCCTTTGCTTCTTAGTTGCCTTTTAAAGTGGGTTAAAGAATGTACAAAGTATGTTTCCCATGTCAGTGTTTACATGTGGAGCCCTTTTATCAGGCTCAGGCTCAGGCTCAGGCTCATTCCGCATACACATAACAAATCATGATGACCTTACTGGGTACACGTAACATGGGGGAACAGAGTTTTGCAGAACATATATGATTTTTGAAATACATTTACTGGGAAGTTAAAAGCTAATGCTAGGCTAAAATTGAACTACAACACAGATGAGTGCAGCGCTGCTAAACTTCCAACTTTGATTTAGTGCTTACCTCTTCTACCAAAGTCCTTAGTCTTATTAAAGCAACACTAACCCATCTGGAAATTTTACACTTTTCTTTTCTTTCTTTTCTTAAAATGCTATCAATAAGCTGATGGCACACTAAAGGGATAGAAACTCATCATTATCTTCCTTGTGCGTTTCCAGTTACCACTAACATTACTATCTAACACTAGCGAACAAAAGCGAGAGTATAAACACAACAAGGCTGTCAACATGGACTGTTTGGTGTTTGGCATGATGACATCTAAAGTCCTTGACAACCTCTGTAGTCTCATTCAGCCACTTGTTAGACACCAGCCTTTTGTAGAAGACATGAAAGTTTGACGAAATCATGACTGAGGTACTTACGTACGTATTGTGTGTTATATAATAAAATGTGAAAATACCTTGAGCTTGTGTTAAGCACAGACCTTTTGTAACCATAAACCCAGTCAAAAGAACCCATTAACTTCAGAATGAGGGATCTGGAACTGCTACAGTGCTAACTCATTTCTGGGACTTATTCCTTCAACACACGGCCTCATTAAAATACACGGTTAGAGTGTAAATCGTTACTTGTCATCAGTTGTGAGAGACAGGAAATGAGGAGGCAGAGAGGGGGAACGACAAGGGCCACCAGATTCGGGATTCGAACAGGGGCCGGCTGCAGTGAGGACCACAGCCTCTGTGCACAGGGAGCTCGCACAACCCACAGAGGCAACGTGGCGCCCTGTTACTTGTCATTTTCATGAATTTTGACCTCTAACAGTTTCTAACAGTTACTAACAGTGTCTAACTGTTTACATTCAGAGGAGAGCCTGTAGAGCCTTTCACAGTAAATACCCCAATTGATGGGCTACAAATCATAATTGGCCAATGGCATTTTAAAAACAAACAAAAAAAACTTCTTCACCTCTTATTTTTATTGGCCATTTTTTGGACTTGATTGACATCATGATGGGGACTGTGAGAGAGAGAGAGAGAGAGAGAGAGAGAGAGAGAGAGAGAGGGGATGACCGGGCTCTACCAGGTGATCTGCAGGGTATCTTAAAGAACTTATGCTCGATGGTCGTGATGTGACAATTAACAGTCACTTTGGTGTAAAGTTTAATGTTGATTCACAGTGATTTACTGGAAGGGGCGCCTCTGCTCTGGCCAAATTATAGAGGTCATTTACATGTAGCAGGCATCAATATTTAATCTCTCACACAGTAGCTCTCAAAACTCCTGATGTGTAATATTATAGTGGGAGCACACTACCTGTGTTGCTTGATCATGACAGCTGACATAGCTGAACTGCTGGCTGTGTCTCTGTTGCCGCTGTAGCTCTTTATCTCCACATATTTTTTTGCAGGTTACTGTTGACAGAATCTGTCATCAAGATGCCTCTGTCTCCAAATGATTCAGCCTAGACTCAGACCACTTCAGTTTCATGTGATACTGCTGATATGACGTTAATATGACTACCAACGGGTCTTTTTCTCTTCGCTCTCTGGGACACGTTTGTGACACATATGGAAAACTGGCGAGAGACTGAGGCTGTAGATCTGGTGACACAGCTGCGTTTCATACCGACAGTGTGTCCAGACTGACCTGTTAATATTTCCACCAGAATAAAAATCAACATGTTCCGCAGCTGCCATGCTCTTTCCATGTGTCCAGTATGTTCCTGGCCTCGCTGCCTGTTGCACCACTGGCCTGGCAGCTGGTCCATCTCATTGCTGCTGACACCTGACTCATCTCCACATTTCTCAGTTTGGCTTCAAAGAGGCGATTGTCCAGGGCTAGCTTAGATCTAACATTAGATTGTATTGTCCAGACCAAGGTTTTCAGTTCAATACGTATAAATAATAAAACAGCTCACCATATGTTTTGTTCAGATGGTGTTGAAGAGTACAGTGGTGTGGATGTGAAGCAGAGGGAGAGGATGATTTGGACAGCTCAGGATGGTGCTTCAAATGTGTGTTTTTTTTTTTTTTACCCCCTCAAGGGTGTGTAGATGGAGAGATTGGGAAGATTGACACTTTTGACAGTTCCCCTAGTGGCAGTGGAGCACTCATGAAAACCTCATTGTCTTTTTTGCTTAAGGGCAGTCATGCCTACCAGATATGTCATCTGCTACCTGTGCCTGGGGCCGTGACACAGCCCACAGCGGCCATAACATCCGTGGTGAAATTGCTCATTTGCCCTGCTGGGAAGGATGCAAGTAAAAAAAAAAACACACTTCTGTCAAAAATGGGAGCTTTAACCTTTAGGAGGCTCCTACCATGACGCCTTCACACACTAGATTTAGACTTGATTTTTTTTAGGCACCAAGGGGATGAAAACTGATACGGAGGTGCCCTTTAGAAAAACTCAGGAGGGCCAGAAGGGTGAAGTTTACTGCTGATGGGCTTACTCACCTGATTCACCAGTATACCAGAGTGAGAACGACAAGAAGACATTGCCTTCAGTCCTGCCAAGAGGTGTGAAGTTGTCTTCATCTCTCAGGGAAGGACACAGCAGCAATGGTCTGCAAAGGGGCAGAGGACTACATTACACTGGAGTATCCCTCACACTCTCTCTTTACTTCATCCATGGTGAATATGTGAAATACCAGTTATGATATTGCTGTCCTCTTGTCATTTGACAACAAAGCTTTGTGATCCATGTGCTCTGGCTGGTGGTTGATCCAGATTGCAGCATTCTCAGCACTCAGGTGACACTATTGAGCAAACCCAGAGAGGAGGGAAGAAAAGTAGCATCATTGCTGCCCTTACCCAAGCTCCAGTGGAGTTGGATAAACTCATTCTGACTTGCTGAGCACACGCAGAGCAGGCAATTTTCAGTCTGTAAAAATGCAGAGTGGCGGATGGAGGATGAAGCAGAACTTCAGTATGATCTTTTGCAATGAAAATGGATCAAAATAACATTGCCCCATTACTTGTCATCTTCATGAATTTTGACCTCTAACAGTTGCTAACAGTGTCTAACTGTTTACATTCAGAGGAGAGGAGAGCCTGTAGAGCCTTTCACAGAAAATGCCCCAATTGATTGGTTGCGGATCATGATTGGCCAGTGGCATTTAAAAAACAAACAAAAAAACTCTTATTTTTATGGCCATTTTGTTGACTTCATCATGATGGGGGCTGTGAGAGAGAGACAGTGAAGTTAGGTGACAGAGAGAGAGGGGGGAGGGGGGGTGACCAGGCTCTACCAGGTTAGCTGCAGGGTATCTTAAAGAACTTATATGCTTGATGGTCGTGATGTGTGACCATCGTATGTTGACAATTAACAGCCACTTTGGTGTAAAGTTTAAGGTTGATTCACACTCCCACGAGTAAGGAACCTAACGATTGTGGTGATCCTTTGACCTCGCCTCCAGTGCAACAATAAGTGCCAAAAATTTAATGGTCAACATATCTCAAAAATAAAAACTAATGTTCCAATTAGGAAGAACTCTATTGATTTTGTTGACTCTCTGACCCACGCTGTGGCACTGTCATAACAAAACAGTATTTCAGATGTGTGTATATCATCGCCTGTTGCTAACACAGACTCAAGATTTGTTGTTCATATTAATTCTTCCAGTGTTTCAGATACTTACATTACCTACGTGGAACCTCATATTTTGTGAACTTATATATGATATGATATGATATTGAAAAAAAATCCAATAAAATCTGTGATTAGAAAGTGGAAGGGCTCACATAAAGCTGAAGAATAACCAGTCATAGTAACCGACTTAATTAATGTCATGCCAATGTAATATACAGTGTTGGACATTTTCTGCAACTAAATACAGCATAATATACTGCCTGAATATCGAGTGTCCTGTCCTTGGTATGATTATTTGCACATGAAATATTAATGTGAGAATTACCGATGCACACCAAATTTGTGTGGTGTAGTGTACTGATTCTTCCTGGTGGAGTGCAGGGAAGAAAGTCCGCCTGTAACTGCCTGTGTTGCAATTTTTGAGGTGTAATTCTCTCCTTTACATTTCAAGTTCAGCTGTGTGGGAGGCTTGTTATTCATGCAGATGTCACAAGAAAAGTCTCTCACTCT
>OMNW01024627.1:0-27007 GCA_900303245.1 Selene dorsalis
CCGGGACCCGAACCGGAACCGGGACCGCGATCGGAACCGGGACCGGGATCGGGACCGAGATCGGAACCGGGACCGAGGGACCAGATCCGTGATCCAGACAGGGACCAGAATAGGGACCAGAACAGGGACCAGGAACTGATATGTTCTGACGCTTCCGACGACATCTGCTGTATTTGACTTTACATGGCTTTGAACTCTGGCTAATTTCCTTTCAAAGACTTGAAAAGTGACATAAGTCAAATAGTCTAGCTACACACTAATCCAAAATGGCGCCCATGAAAAAGCCTTCACTTCACTAGTCGTGTGTTTTAACGCTGATTTTTTCACTTTGTTTCTTAAAGAATCTGAGGTGGGACATTGAATCATCGGGTCATCTAGTGGGGAAAGTTACAAGTACTTCTCTCTAAGTGTAGCAGAAAGGGTGGTCCTCACTCCATGTGCACACTTATCTGGAGCTCACTATGATGCCCATACAGGAATGTGTGTGTGTGTGTGTGTGTGTGTGTGTGTATGGGTAATGTATGTCTGTATATGTACAAATGTGGCTTGGTATGTATGGAGTTGTAAAAAGAGAAGTTGACAGATGATATAGAGAAATGTTGCATAGCCACATGTTTCAGACCTAGGAATTTACTAGGAGCATGATGAGTAGATGGCTGGTCTGCAGCCATTATTTTAATTTATTCTATTCTACTTTTTTTTCCTACTTCCTCTTCTTCTTTGTCTTGATATTATCTTATTTGTGAAAAGATTTCTTGAAAAAAGGGGTAGACAACATGAATGAAACAAATAAACAAACAATTTCACCATTACAATTAAAGCTTAGAGACTTAGTTGGAGTTACGATAATTCCTGAGCAGGGACTCTTGCCTCTGTTACTCTGACTAACATTAGTTAGACAGAACAAGCCTGGATTTTCCTTTGTCTGCTTTGATGCAATAGGTCCAGGTGACTTTGCATTAAGGGGTGTCAAATATTTTCAGATTAAGACTAGTCTGTCTCAGTTTTTATTTTTGTTTAATTTTATTATGTTCTTAATGACTTTAGAATATTAGTGAATATAAGTGAATCATTTTAATGGCAAAAAGAAATAAATAAAAAAGAATAATTAGTCACCTTCCCCCCAGGCTAAGCTGGGTCTAATTCATAGACTGTAGGTCTAATTGTAGCACCCAACAGGAAAGAACAGGAAAACATTTCCCCCCACATATGATGGATCTGAGGGATCCAGGCCCAGCTCATGTTAAAAAGCTTTTTCCGCAGTAAACGTTAATGTTTGTTAAATTGCACGTTAGACGGTGTCAGACACGTCACGTCAATATTTCATATTTTTGAATCGATCTTTAAACTCACCCGTGGAAAAGGAGAGAAAAACATCTGGAGACCTGTCAGACTTTTGCAGGCTGGAGCAGCAGCAGCAGCAGCCGGTGTGTTTGTCTCCGGTCTCCATAGCAACAGCCCTCTCGTCACATCCGTTGAGCCACGACGTGACCATAGACTGTATATAAAAAACGACGTGACCCACATTGTTATTTATTCATTAACAAAGTTCAGCGTTTGGAAAGCATATAAACTGTGTTAATCGGAACATAATATCACAGAGAACAGGAATAAACAACCTTTTGTATAAGGCTACAGCAGCTGAAGTACAAGCTCAGTTTGTAGAAGCACCTCATATAGCTGCAATAACATATTAATCATGAAAGCAATGGTTTTAAGCATCTGAACTGAATGCGTTGATTTTGAATGTGTATAATAATAATACACTGTAAACTGTGACCGGTGTAGGTTAAAATGATCAGAACGATTTTAGAATTAAACTGCAACATATGAAAGTTAAGGATTTGAAATAATTACGTCACAGTAGTCTGTACTAGTTAAAATATAGACGTACCTGTCCAGGTTATGATGACTTCACAAAGAAGCGGGAGACACGGTATGTAAAACAGATCCTCTGCAGCTGTTCCTCCTCTCTGCCAGCAGGTGGAGCAGTTTCGTCAGGATGACTACTTTGAGTCACAGTTTGAAGTAGAGTTTTTTTCCCTTATAGAAACTTATATAGTATGATGATGATTATGATGATGGTAATGTTTTAGAAACTTACCTGCATCTGTTAACATCCATCAGTGTAATAAAGATTTGTTGCTGCTGACAGCGTTGAACAGACATGGATCATTGAGCACAGACCTCACCAAACAGCTCTGTAACATGATCACATGTAGCTTCTACTTTGAACTTTTGGTTCACTTTCTCTTTACACTTATTAATAGATGTAGTATTTAATATTTACACCGAGGTCTCTTGTTGCGTTGAAACTTAACTTATGTCCTTCACTTGTGTGTTGCTTTTGATAAAATCGGCTCCCAAATGACTAAACGTGAATATAATTGATCAAGAGTGGAAGAGCTGAGACTTTAAAAATGCTTGATTTTCACCTCACTGAAAATTAGGTCCACATTGGTTTTGTTATATCATAGTTATAGTTTAGGTATAGTTTAAGTGCCACATGGAAAATAATGGAAATAAAACAAGAATTCAACAAAAGAGGAAAAAATATCTGAATGATTCCTCTGTCAGAGGCTCCTCATCCTTTTTCTACAACAAGACAGACCAAGGAGGCCTAGACAGGTAAATATTATTAGGTCACCATAAAATATCAAAAGGAAAAAAACTTGATTTATGGTGTTGTGTTGTTTGGTGTTGCATCAGGGTTCAGTTCACTGTTCATCTGGTGTACCTGTAATCAGTTCACTGTGTATTTTGCTTCTCAGAGTGATTGTGATCTCATGACGCACACATCTCAGCTCACCTTTGCCACAGCTATATATCATAAACTTTTTCAGTACTATCTGGATGAGGTTTGCATTAGTGTGTAATAATCTGCAATAATTTACAGTGGTTTCTTAATGCTGTGACCAAAGTGTTTCCTCCTGGTGTTAAGAGGCAAAAAATAAGACCAATTTCTGAACTTTTGTAAATTAAGCATAAATCCTTAGTTCCATTTTAGGACCTAAAACAAATCACTGTGACTAAAGGTGGACTTAGCAGAGAACCTGCAGACTAAGAAAACACAGGCCGTGTAGAGGCTGACTACACACGTGAGCTCTTGCTGCAGTATAAATGAAAACTTATAGATTTTGATATTCTGTCCGTCCATTTCAAAACTCCAAAGACACTATGTTGTTTGTTAACTTACTTCACTACTTTTATCAGAAATACAACTTCCAAAAGCAGAGAGCAGCAAGAAGCATATGGTGTATGGATGTTAGATGCTTTGTGATATATGCAAATGTTAAATGTTTGTATTTCTATCACATCATGACATTTATTTAAAGTTCAGAAGTCAAAATATAGTATAATTCAGTTTAGACCAAATGTATAGTCAGTGCACTTTGTCTCTGTAAGCAACAAGTTACTGTTCAAAGGTGCAGACTAAGTACACTATTAATTGAACACTGGTTCAATCATTTGCTAGTTCAGGCTAGTAAAAGGTGATAGATCCAAATATGTTTGTACAAATATGACAAATGTTATCAATGAAATGGAGCTTGTTCATTGGACCGGGTTTGCTAGATCGTTTTCATGTGCCTTCTCTGTTGATTAAGTCGAGCGATGCACTGATTTGTGAGTCGGCATCATATCTTCGTCAAGCAGAAGCCAAGTTGCGATAGTTCCTATCATAAACACTGTTGTTCTTTGTTGTGTGTAGACTCAGTAGCAGACTAATTATCTTGTCTTCAGTCTCATCTGCTCCTTTGATGTTTTGTTATCCCACCACTGATCTGATAAACTGACAAGTGATAAAAACCTGTCATCATAGACGGAATGTCGTTTTCACTATTGAGCCTCTGTACTCATAGTGATGTGTATGCAAAGCTTGGACTCATTAGTATCACACTGTTGGTGTTATAAATTTATTCATTGTTAATTTTGTCCAATATTTGTACAAAGCTAGGTATCAACAAAGGTTTAGTACAACAACTAGCATATCACACTGAAAGTGCTGCTGAAGTGACACCAGCACCAAGCTTTATGAGATTGAGGTTTTGTGGAACAAAGCATGGAGGAACTAGCAGATTAAAGTAAAGCCAGCACCCAGCTATTAGCACCAAAATACTTTAATACAATACTTTAATCTGCAAAATGTCACTAATTTCACATGAAAATATTCCATATGTATTATAATAAAGACTCATTTAGGTAAATAATTGTAAACACAGTTGATATGAGAGAACTTGTTGAGTCAGTTTATTGGCTTATATTTGCTTCAATTGTAATACAAATTGTCTCCTCTCATGCCTCAGGGCCACACGCAGCACTTGCAGCTGTCATCAAAGATAGATCCGCTTCCGCAGTGCCTCACGTGAGTGAGGCCACCAGCGCACATGTAGAAGCTGGTCTTGTCATCTGGGTTGGCGTACAGGCCGTCAGGTTTGCCGTTGCAGAAGCCGGGTCCTGGGGCATGGGTGGTGGTAGTGGTGGTGGTGGTTGGGGTAGTGGTGGAAGCACCAGGTTTAGGAGTGGTGGTAGAGGGCAGTGGGGGCAGTTCTGGATGAGGGAGGGAGAATAAATATTTGTTACTCGATAAGTTTGAAGGCATAAATGCCCATTAATTTTTGTCCATAATTTGATACTGACTTTAATAAATACTCAGCACTGGAGCCAATGCTGCACATAATTACTGCACGATTACTGCAGAAAATTACAGAAGGTGATAATAACAATAATCTTGTTCTGAGAGGTATATGGTTGTTTGGCCTTGGCAGAGGTATGCAGTCTACCATGATATAAAAAAATCTGAGAAATTTGCTACTTGTGGGATAAAAAAAAAAGTGATAACCAATAATTCTGAAGAATTATGCAAGAAACTTACCAATATTAAGAAGTTTGCGGAGAGGAGCCAGAAGAGGGTGGCTGCCCTCTCCACAGAATCGTCCAGCAAAGTCATCCAAATCGAGGGCCCACACAAAGGCGCCGCCAAACTTCTGTTCCTGAAGGTAGCGCACCTATTTGGGTAGAAATAAACAGAGACTGGTGTGATTACCTGGGACACACTGTGAATGTGGTAAAATATAGAGATAATGTTCCACATACCTTGATCTCATAGCTCTCCCTGTTGTCAAATCCCACCCACTCATTGTTTTTGCTGGCGTAAGGGACTTTCTGGTCATCAATCCACTGAACGGTAGTGCCTTTCAGGAATCCACAAATCTAGATCATAGACAACATGACAGAGCATTAAATCCATGCACATCATGCTGTAAAGAGTTTGTTCCTGTCTCATATAAACCGTACCTCATAGTAGGACCAGAATCCAGCTTCACGTGTGAATGGACCAGCAGATGCAGCACCGCTAGCTGGGGCTCCAACATTAGTGTTTGATGATGTCAGACGGAAGGTGCGACCATAAGCAGCAAATCCCATCCTCAGCTTCTCCAATGGGGTACCATTGTCTCTCCAGTACTTCATGGCATAGTCCTACAAAAGTAAATGGAAGAGGTGAAGTGAAAATAAAGTAAAAAGTAGCACTTGATCAACTGACACTTATTTTTTGGTCCAACATTGATATCAATTTTTGGTGTATAATTGGCTGAAAGTTTGGACTTCATAAAAAAGGTCAGTTAATTTCCTTTCAGTCCCAGTGTCTACTCACAGTGTTGAAGTAGATGAGGTCACCCTTGTCCTCGGAACCACGAAACAGAGGGCTGTTGTGTCCAGTGAACTGCTCCCAAGTTCCATGGAAGTCATAGGTCATCACATTGATGAAGTCCAGTTCCCTGGAGACAAACAGGTACAACAGCAAGACTCAAAAACCTCTTCAGAATTCCCAATATTCTCTGTCAGGAGACATTCATGGAAATACACTCACTTAGCAATCTCGGCGATCTCATATCCACCATCAATGGTTCCCTTCCCAGCAGACACAGCGGCAGTCAGCATGAGCTGAGGATTGCCAGTGGCCTTGGCCTCAGCTGCATAGGCAGCAACCAGTTCCTGCAAGGACATACCAAAGGGGTAGTAAGAAAGACAGGATACAGCATGATCTAAACCATGTGACAGAAACTGTGAGTTGCAGGCTTAAGGTATAGAGAGATCTGCGCTTACCCTGCAGAGCAGAGTGAACCTTTGTTTGTCTTCTGGGGGACTTCCACGAGCACCAGGATACTCCCAATCCAGATCAAGACCATCAAATCCATGAGTCCTCAGGAATTTGATTGAAGACTGAATGAATTTCTGACGGTTGGCTGGAGTGGACACCATGATGGAGAACCTTCAGAGAAAAACAAGCTCTGTTAAAACTTTTAGGATAGGCAAATAGCTTATTTAGGCTTTAGCAGTTAGCAGTTAGCATTAGTATTTGGGAAATATTGGGGAATTGATTTTAGCAGTTTTAAAGACATGCATGATTATTGTTGCTTGGAAATAAGTTGTGTGATTAATACATTTTCATTTAATGTGTTATCTTTTATGTTTTTCCAGTTGGTAATACAATATGGTCTATCGTTTGTGGTAAAAAAAAAAAAATGTTACTCACTGTCTTGAACCAAAGTTCCAGCCACCAACAGCCAGCAGTGTCTTCAGATGAGGATTCCTGGAAAAGGCAGAGGAGATTAATTATATCTCCATCTAATTTTATTTAAGGTTGCAGTTCCTTCCATGTATCTTTTAGGCCCTAGTTGTGTTGCATTATATTTTACAGTTGGAAACATCTTTGGCCGTCAATCTGCATCACCACCCTGCTGAAGACTTCTTCTCAAGACACTGGACTTCTTTTAGTCCAGTAGTATTATAGCTTTTCTATACAAGGGTACCTCAACTTCAGCCACTTACTTGGTCTTAAGAGCATTGAAGGACTTGTAAAGGACGTCATCATTCCACTCGTATGTAACCAGTTCGTTGTTTTGGTTGATGATGGAGAAGGCATAGATCAGCGTGGTGCAGAGGAAGGGATCCACATTCTGTGGCATATACTTGCCCTCACCTGGTCTGTACTGGGACCAGTTGGTGAAGTAGCACTCCATGCGAGAGGCAGATCCTGAGTGGAGAATTGTTAAAAAGATACTGATTTCAGTACTGCTGACAGTGCAACATCAAATAAAATGATGAGTATTAGTGTTAGTCATATTATTAGAGTATACACTTACCCAGGTGGCAAATCACCAGACACAAGCCTAAAGAACAGACATATGTAGAATATGTTAATGAGGAAAAATTTGTGCGTGTGTGTGTGTAAATATATATATACACATAAAGTAATATATTTGTGAACATAACCACCTGCAAGAATAGTGAGCCTGGCCATCTTGAATTCTCTTCTCACACGTTTACTGGATTACTGCAAGACAAAAAGTGAACCAAAGTCAAGGAGGGAAGCAACATAACAAAGCCACCGTTCTCAAGCTTATCACAACCACAACAGTGTTGCTCTTGTAAACACACCTTGAGATCTGATGATGACCCAAACTACAGCAGAAACTTTCATGCTTTTATACAGCTGTTTGTGCCCAGAAAAAGGAGGAGGGGCTGGATTTTCCAATCAGGTTTCAATATCTGCAGTGATTATTAGAGCATGTTATGATAAGATATTGCAAAGTCTGGACTACAGGATTGTTCACAGTGCAGCAGTTTGTGCTGTTCACAACATGTGCCATGTACATGACCTGGTTGTAATGTGGGTCAATGGAAATAAAGCTTATTATCATATTGTTAATCATCAAAATGACCTTAGAGCTCTGTAGATCAGAGTCCTGATATTTGGTGTTTTTTCTTATGATTGTTACAATTTGTTTTATTATGCTCTCATAGTAACTTGACAGGATATTAAAATATAACCTTTTATTTTTTTATAAACCCAATAAAGTTCAGTAATAATATTCAAAGCAGGACCAATGAGAAAAAAAATGAACATAAAGCTGACGAAAATAAAAAGTAGTTACAGTTGGTATCAGCTAGAACAGAAGGTGGCTCAAAAAGCTAACTGCTGGTCACCTTAAGTCAAAAACTTTGACTATGGATGACCGGCAGGTCTCCATCTGCAGATCTCAGTGAATGAAATGAATGAATTAGTGATGTAGTTGGGGCAATGAAAGTAATAAAAACGAAAGAACGAGCGATGTGATTGTAACTGCAGCTGCATTTTTTGCAAACTGACGATGGTGGATCGAAGTGCAAATGAAGATCTCTTACAGTGACAATTGTGAGGACGTTTGTAATGATGACTGAATATTTTATACTGGAGACAAAGACAGAATCAGAATCGCTGTTGTAGGCTATACCAGACCACTATGGTGTGATAAAATAATTAACAATCTCACAATTGAATAAACTGGCAGCCAAATACATTCATATAGAGAGTTCCTAGTTCTACAATAAATTAACAGCTACTAGTAGAACGACACTCAGAGAGAGCAGACCACTGCCACAGCCAATACCAGACAACGTACACTAAACCTTCAAACAAACAGACGGTGAAAACATGACACCCTGACAGAAGGCAATTACGTTATCTTTCTTCTTTGTTGAACACTGGCTGTGACCGTTGACCATCAAGATGTTCCACAGCCGCAGGTCACTTGCCTTAGTGCTCCACAACAATCTGTGTTTGACAGTGAGATAAGTTTGTAGCTGACTGGTGCACCCTGGGATATAAAGGGTGGAGTGAACAGCTGTACTATCCATAAAACACAAAAAGTTACATTTGCAGTGACAGAGGAACATATACACTGCACTGTTCACTGATGGTGATCTGATGAGTCACCGCAGTAGTTATACAGTATCATATCAGTATAGTATCATATAGTATATTGAATTAGGCTGACAAGAACAGCTGTACATTACCAGGTTTTCACATACCAGACATTTTGCTTGGTGTTTGCAGCAGTTTACAATAAGCGTATAAACAGGAAATAAGAAAATGTATGATTACTTTCCAGGTTTCATAAAACCTAAGAGAAAACAAGCTTAAACAAATCCAGTAAGCACATTCAATGTGTCTCCCTCACACTTTATGTGCTTGTGCTTATTTCCTCAAAGTATTTAATTGACAAATTAAGAAGTGAGAATTTAGCTTTTGGTGTTTGTTGCCTCAGACATGTTTGACTTACTCTGTTGACTTACTCTAACTAACCTGTACAAAGAGTCCATTTACTTCTGTAGCTTTCTGATGCAGCAGAGTAAAAGAGTAAGATGTTTTCCCCTTTAAACAGTGGAGTACAAAATGAGTTCATTTTCATTTGTATTTCTGTGTTTCCTTTGTACAATTCATACAGTTTGTTGTGTGTAGAAGGTGTAGAATTGTGGAGGATTAGGTAAAAAATTGTTTGTAATTACTTGTCAGGCAAGTTTTTGATTTGTCATTGTACTTTTATTCTGATGGAACATGTTCTGAATGTCATTTCATTTCATTTTACAAGGTGTTTACCAGTTTACAGGTTTCTTTGTCAAAAAGCACAAGACAGCTGTTTCTTCAGATGCTTTTAGCTTGTTTGGTCAGAGCTACAATGTCAGACAATGACGGTCTTAGGGCCACACACAGCACTTGCAGCTATCTTCAAAGACGGTGCCGTTTCCACACTTTCTCAGGTAGGTGCGGCCACCTGCACACACATAGAAGCTGGTCCTGTCCTCTGGGTTGGCATATGTGCCATCAGGCTTGTCTTTGCAGAAGCCACGTCCAGGAATAGGGATGTTGGTCTTGGTGGAAGGAGCAGTGGTGGTGCCACTGGGCTTGGGAGTGGTAGGTTTGGGTGTTTTGGTAGCAACTGGTTTTGTGGTGGTAACACTAGGTTTCTTGGTTGTGGTTGCTGGAGGTGGAGGAGTGTCTGTTGGAGGTGAAACAAATAGGAAAGCAACATTATACCTAAAGGTCAGATGCAGCCTGAGTGAAAGTACCATTGTAGTTGCTTAAAACTGTCCAAGACCTTAAAGCTGCGCATGTTAACTTCACCCTTTCTGTCTGTCTTATCATGTCAATCTGGGAAAACACTGGCTCACAAAAAATTGAGAGATAAGACTCACCAACATCGAGGAGTTTGCGCAGATGGGACAACAGAGGATAATTTCCCTGTCCACAGAACTCTCCTTTAAAGTCATCCAGATCCAGTGCCCACACAAAGGCTCCTCCATACTTCATCTCCTTCATGTACTGAACCTGTGGATTTAACAAGGTTAATCACAAAGTGAGGAAAACAAATTCTGTCTTGACTTGGTAATCCCTATGTGCTGATGTTCCACCTACCTTGATCTCATAGCTCTCCCTGTTGTCGAAGCCCACCCACTCATTGTTCTTGCTGGCATAGGGAACTTTCTGGTCATCGATCCACTGAACGGGAGCGCCCTTCATAAAGGTACAGATCTGAGGGAACAGATTACAGAAATATCAATGGACTGTCCCATGGTCCATTTCTTCTCATATTTGTATATTTTTAATTTTCACACTTCACCTCATAGTAGGACCAGAATCCAGCTTCACGTGTGAATGGACCAGCAGATGCAGCACCGCTAGCTGGGGCTCCAACATTAGTGTTTGATGATGTCAGACGGAAGGTGCGACCATAAGCAGCAAATCCCATCCTCAGCTTCTCCACTGGGGTACCTTTGTCTCTCCAGTACTTCATGGCATAGTCCTGAAGAAGGGACAAAATGCAAGCTGTACACAAGAGCCTTTGTCTTCTTTATTACCAGAACTTTACAGTATTTGTCATAAATCTAAAGGCTACTCTAGTTCTTTTAACTCCTTGAATCTGTACAGTTACAAACATGCTTCACTGGAGCCAACACTTCCGATAATGCAACCAATTGCAATCTCATTTTAAATGCTCCCTGTCTTTACTGCTACCATCAGGGTTAATTTGTCATTGTCACAAAAGACTAAATGGATGGACTTAGCTGATGGTACTCCTCATAATCAATAACAGGCCTGTGTAAAATTGGATGAACTACTTGAGATGTTTTATCAATCTGCTATGACAATGCCTTTCATATACAAAATGTGAGGCTCCACTCATTCTCTTACGGTGTTGAAGTAGATGAGGTCACCCTTGTCCTGGGAGCCACGGTACAGAGGGCTGTTGTGTCCAGTGAACCGCTCCCAAGCACCATGGAAGTCATAGGTCATCACATTAATGAAGTCCAGATGCCTGGTAATGAGTATCGAACACTGCTTAAAACCAGCCACTGAGCCAATAAATCGGTGATATCAATAAGTGATTTAAATAGCAGAATTTTCAAAAAAAAGACTGCAGTACTTGGCAATCTCAGCGATCTCATATCCTGCATCAATGGTTCCCTTCCCAGCAGACACTGCAGCAGTCAGCATGAGCTGAGGCTTACCGGTGGCCTTGGCCTCAGCTGCATAGGCAGCAACCAGTTCCTGCACAAGAAAACAAGTAATAAGTGATGGCGTGAGTGTGTGTGTGTGTGTGTGTGCGCGCGCGCACGCGCACGTGTGTGCGTGCGTTTGATTGATTGATTGATTGATTGATTGATTATGGCGTACCTTGCAGAGCAGACTGAATCTTTTCTTGTCCTCTGGGGGACTACCACGAGAGCCGGGGTACTCCCAGTCCAGATCCAGACCATCAAATCCATGAGCCCTCAGGAATTTGATAGAAGACTGGATGAATGTCTGACGGTTGGCTGGAGTGGACACCATGATGGAGAACCTGCAAGGATATTAGCTTGATGTTAACTGGAGCTAGCTAACTGAGACAAGAACCAAGTTCGAAAAGACCATGTCAAATTGAGGTATTCACATTGGAGTGTAAACCTTCAGTAAAACGTTGGTTTATACAAATACCGTATGTGAGACACAGGATGTGTCCACAAAGCAGTTTTCTTAGGGTTTAGGGGTTAAAAGTTAGTCAGTAGAGGTTAAGGTATTGTAGCATGTTTAGAGTAGGTGGCTATAGCTTCCCAGCATGTTTATGGACATTGGTTTCAGTTGGGTTGTAAACCATTTCAGATGTTAATTCGTCCACACTCACCAGTTTCCTCACATTGTTTCTACAGCATCTCCAATACCATCCCTTGACTATCATTGGATGGGAAAATAGACATGAATAATAATATTGATAACACTGATAGTGTATTTCATGTTACAACTTAAGTCATACCATACATAGTGAGATCACTTTTCAGGAATGTAGGTTCATGTGACTTATTCTTATTTGAATACTTTTTTCCAAATGTGATGCATTTGCCAGTGTTTTCCAAGGTAAAGTCAACAATTTGAGCTTTCACTTCATATCCAACATGTGAGGTTTTGAAAAAAGGAGCCTGAATGATCAGAGTAAAAATACTGACTGAGTGGAGCCGAAGTTCCATCCACCAACAGCCAGCAATGTCTTCAGACCAGGGTTTCTGTAAAACAGATGATGTCATGTGTTTTATATGATAAAGAGCATTTGAGTCAACAAAGACTTGTTTACTACACATTATTAAAGTTGATGTTTCCATTCCAGTCATTTACAATCTGACTGAAGCTACAGCGACTGAGAGAAAATGTCACACTGCTGAAAGCTCTTACTTGCTCTTCAAGCCATTGAAGGACTGGTACAGGGTCTCATCGTTCCATTCATAGGTGACCAGCTCGTTCTTGTTGTTGATGATGGAGAAAGCATAAATCAGATGGGTGCACATGTAGGGATCTACATTCTGGGGCATGAACTTCCCAGTCCCAGGTCTGTACTGGGACCAGTTGGTGAAGTAGCACACCATCTGGGAGGCAGTTGCTGAAGACCAGTAAGAGAAATTTTGTCATCAGTAATGAATTTGGCTTCTGTTATTTTCAGATAAATTGTCAGTGTCAGAAACTTTGCAGTGTTTTTCAGGCTTAACTTACCCAAATGGCACATCACCAGGCACAAACCTAAAGTGAAGAACACACACAGATTCATTATTTACTATTTGTAACAGATCCATTAAAAGTTTATCAATTTATCATGGTTTGAGGTCACGTTGACAAGATTTACCTGCTAGAACAGTGAGCTTGGTCATCTTGATTTCAAAGCTCACAGTTTCAACTTCAATTTCCTGTGACACAAAAAAAAAGGCAAAAAAAATTAATATAACATGATCACGTGTGCATTTTTGAACTTTAAAGCAGTTTGATCTTGGTGCTAACAACAATTCCTCTTGTGATGCTGAAGATCACAGATTCTTTAGAGCTTAATTCATGATAAGATTAAAATAAGCTCCCTCAGAGATCTGTGACCTTACTCACACCAGACATACTACAGGAACAGCACAGGTGAACTTGCTGACATTACAAATGTCTGCATTTCATTTAGGTGAGCTCTAGTTCTATGCTGATGATATTGTACCTGCAGCCTCACTGTGTCAGAGACACTTGAAGGATTTTAGTCTTAGTTAACGACATTTCTTCACACTTTTCTGAGTTGACCAGGTGAAAAACACCTGGACCTGTTTCACATTGATTCAGAGTCATCACTAATGACAACGGCATAACTGACACCTGCCGCATGTTCCTGATTATATAATTAAAGAAAGGTCTTTCTGGCTGATATCCTGGAGTGCAGTTCAGTTAGTGAACGGTCAGAGCACTTTCTCCATCACAGCACAATGTGCCCCAGGTGTGTCTGTGTCTGGATGATGTCACAGTTTAATCTCTACATTTTCAGTCTTGCCCTAAATACAATGGTTGAAGTTTCCCCAGTTTACATGAATCTCTAAGCACATTCCTCTCCTATCCTAGAAACCTGGCAGAGAGGAAACCAGAGCCTTCTTTTCCACAGTCAAATAGTTAATGGAAAGAAAAGAAAAGAACTGCTGCTGCTGCTGAGTTCCTTACCTTGGGATCTCCAAGGAACCAGTGAGTTCTCCAGCTCTTTATACATCAACACTTGTGGGGGAGGGTGGTATCCGTCCTCAGATGTCCTCAAAGGGATAGGTGTGCAGTCATGACAAAGCAGGTAATATTGTAGGTTGGAAGGGAAGGGATAAGATAAGTAACATCAGACCTCAGCTGACAAATGGTGATAAGCTATAGTATTATGGTATAGTGATAGCACAAGAAAGCAGCACATTATTCAGAAGGCATCAGGCCATGTTACTCACAAACTGAGGAGAAGGAGTACAGATGAAGAAATACATGGATTGCAGTAGAGTGATAACACTGTTCTTCTTTGTTTAACCTTCACCCTATGTTAAAATGATTGTTCCTGAAGTGGCGGAACTTCTACAAAAAGCCCTCTTAAATGAAGTACCCAACTTTTCTTTTGACTGCCCGCAGACACATGGCACTCACCAATCCAAATCTTTAAATTGGGTAATGGTGTATGGGTGTATACATAGGCAGCTGCAAATACCCTAGATGTGGCTGTTTCATACATACTGGACATACTTTTAAACGATGACATCCGGGTCATGCAGGCCATAACAGGCCCTTGTGTATAAGAACAAAGGCTTAAAGTGGATGTTACCCTACTTCCTCCTTTGCTATTGTCATAATTACTACCTTAACAGTGCGTCTGAATTACCTGCACATATGCGTTAATATGTTGTTTTGGCACCGGACTGCAACAGCAGGTACAAGCCTATAATTGTAAAATGTGTACTCACTGACTGAAACATGATTCTACCATTGACCACAGTCCCTGAGAGACGCTCTTTAAGTATGTGTTGCTGTGATATTCTTCACCTGTGTGTTGTGAGCATAAACTGCTCCAGGTCCCCTTTGTAGTCAGATCACCTGCTGTACTGCAATATCTGAAAAAAAAGAAAAACTAAAAAGACTGAACCTCACAAGAAAACTGGTGGACAGGGAAAACCTCTCCAGATATAGAATAAAGACATCTAACAACTGTCTACTAATACACTGTATATATTCTGCTGTATTAAACTATGTTCAATATATGTAAATATAGCTTACAATGCAGTTTTGACCTTGTCCTGTTTTACATTAAGACAGTCTCATCTGATGTAGATTTCTACTGGCAGCTGTCCAAGAACATGCAGGTCTGATCTGAGTAATGATCATTGGCTCTCCTTTAATGCTTCATCAATAGATCCTCAGTAGTTAGAAGCTGGAGAACATAATCATTAAAAAGCTCTGTTATTAGATAATGTTGCTCCATGCCTGATAAACCACTGGAACACAGATCAATTATTAATCTCTCTATTGATAATATGGTTATATAACTGCAATCAATACATGCTGGGTGTGACAGTGTTGTCCATTTGACATGGTTTTGTGTTTTTAATGCCTATTTCATAATGAACAGCCACTAAAGTCCTTGGATAAAGAAGACAAGAAGAATGTTATCAGTGACTGCTGCAGGAGCAGTTCCTGCCTCATAAACACTTATCTAAACTACAGATGCTCTCTGATGTTTGACGGACTGAACCGGTTACTACTGGATACTACAGCAGCTCTTTAATAATCATGATTGTTGTCTTTGTTGAGCTTGACCTTGAGGGCTACTGTAGATCCCTGACTAGACACTGTGTGTCACTGTTTTTCAGATGAAGAATGATGTATCAACAAGAGAGCGTGACCATCAAATAACAAGGCTACTCACATTGTTGAATTATCTAATAACTAAATAAATTCACTTGGTTAATTTTATCAATCTTCATGACAACACATGCACTGCAAAACATATGAACAAACTGCAAATTAAGTCCCATATAGCAAAAAAAAAAAAAAAGTGTTTCCAACAGGCATACACTTGAGGGTGTGGTGGTTTTTGTGCATATTTGGTGTATGAGGTAAATGGGTACATGAGAATGGATGCACAGTAACAATCAAAGTCCATATTCTCTCTCCTCTTAAAACTGTGCTGACATGGCTGGATGGTACTTTTAATTTGGGCTCTGGCGGCGATATCAATATGATAAGTCCACTATGAATGTTCAAGGTACAAAACTCCAAATTACATGGACTGAAAGGTTCAAGGTTCAATGTATTTGATCACCACTTACAGTGCTCATATCAAGCACATTACACACTGAAGCAGGATAAAATACACAGTTCACTAAATATCAGTACATCAGCCACAATTAATGATTCAAGCTTCCTTAGCAGTATGAGCGCAGACTAATATGGTTGTTGGCAAAAATCCACTTGAGCATCTTTTGATCATATAGAAACGAGTCTGTCGTGTGGTTGAGGTTGGTTTCTACTGAAAATACTAAAAGTTTAAACACACAAGTGTGCAACACTGAGCATGCTGTTATAGTGACTGCATGCAGCCATTTCTGATGTGCTGTTACAATCTCTGTAATAATTACAAGTAAACAGTCATCCTGACACATCAAAACAGTGTACACATGTCCACAGTTATGACCAGCTCATGTGACAACACCACAGGTATCAGATCAAAAAGATGATTGTCTGCACAATGTGATCAGACTTTGTCCATTAGAATTCATTAGCTGTCACTCATCAGTATGATGATCCAGGTTATTATCAATAACTTTAGAGTTTAACAATACCATACCTGTTTTTCTTTTTTGAGCGCTGATGTATTAATAGATAAAATAAACATGTGATCTGTAATCTAATTTTTTTGATAAATCATTTGGACTGTACATTTGTTTCACAATAAAAAAACAGCCCTGTACAATAATTAAACGCAAATAGCAAAACTCTGTAGACTGTAACACCACCATGATCAGCTGATCTCACTAACCCGCCGTGATACAAACACAGCGATCAAAGCTTTCAGTGTCTGTTTCTTCAAGTTTTGTCTGTGCATTACTTTGTTACCATTACTGGGACAAGTTACTTTGTAGGTGGTCAGATAATGGTTAAATGTACACAACATTCACACTTCCAGAGCAGAGATGAAATTAAACACATCATCCTAGACCAGGACAACATCCTTTTTGGTGATACATACAGTTTTATTCTCCAACTTTTCCACATTAACTATCTTAAAACAACTCGACATACTGTATGTTCTGTTCGCTGTTTGGCTGTGTCCCCCACAAAAATGTTTCCATAAATTCTCAAACCAGAGAAATTTGTGTAAGTAGTCTTAGTAGTTGTCAGTAAGTGACTACGAGAGCAACAGTCAAACTTCCCCTGCCTCTAATGTTGCAGAGTTTCTTCCATTGTGTATATAATGTTCTTATGACAGCTCCAATCCAAACTGAATAAACAGGGACACCTGCAGGTCCACAGACAGTGACAGCTATGCCACCTAGTGGAAAAATATGCACATCACAAATATCACATGCATGTAGCCCCATCAGAACCAAGGGTGCAAAATATTTGTGATCTGACCCAGAGGATCTCATAAAAGAGTCTTAATGAGCCATATAGGTTTTGTTGCTAGGTGACCTCTAGGTCATAGTAATTAGGACAGGAGCAAAGAGAAATGTATGTGGGTCAGTGATGGTCGGCAAGATGAGCAATTCAGAAATATCTTAAAAAATGTTTTCAAAGCATGCATCAGATTTGTTTAAACGTACATTTTGTATTCATGTTGGTTTTATGTCATTTGAACCTTTTTTTTTTTAACAAAGGTATGACTGAATGCCCCTGAAAATGTCAAATGGTGTAACCACAAAAGAATGATAAATATTAAATATTTTATCCATCTACAGTGGATTTAAGTGGTTTTTAATTTAAATATACTTTCTTCTGATGACATTAAATTGAAATAGATTCTTTTGTTGTATTTCTATATTTAAGTTTTAATTTATTTTGGCAACACTGAGCAGGGCATATCCTAAAAACACCGCTTTTTTTCTAAATGAAGTGTGACAACTTATGCACATTAGCTATATACCAGTTACACTACTTGACATTGGGTTGCATCACATTACTGACCATGTTAGCAGTGTAAAGAGACATAGCATAAAGTCAACATCAGGAGGAGGTTGTGGTGGATGTATGAATATGACACCAGAGTAGAGTTCAATTCTGACAACGACTTCATGGAGAACTTCAGATGGAACTTCAGCAGTAGCCATTGGGTGGGATAAGTGACTAAGTGTGAGAGCCTGAAAGGGTCCAGATGCTGTTATAGGAATGGGACAGGACCAGGACCACCGGGACGCTTCTGAGGACATCTCCTGTATTTGACTTCACATGGCTATGAACTGTGGGTAATTTCCTTGAGCAGGGTCACTGACAGTGAGGGGCCATAAGCTGACTTCATGATGTGACACTCATGGTGGGACACTCACACACTTCACATAAATTAGCCTAAGTCATGTACAGTCTATGGTCTGTAAGAGACCAGAGAGGGGACATAAAGGATGAAGGAAGGAAGGTAGGTCACTGTTGGCACCATGGATGTATAAAGAGAACAGTGGGCACAGTCAAACATACAAAGTCTGTTTATTTTTGTAACCATGGCAACCAAGGTCAAATAGATCTGCAGCAGTTTAACGAACACCCTCAATAAAACAATGGTGTGTTTCACTGAGGAGCGGATATGGAAACACACCAGTATATTTGCGTGAATTAATTATTCATATTCATGCATATTCATTATTAATTTTTATTTATTTATTCATATTTAATAACTAAGTAGCCAAATATTCAAGATATAGAGAAGTACACAGAGAATGTCAAGAAAATATTTTTTTAATAAAACACAAGAATGAAAAGTACAAAGTTGTGACCATGTGTATCTTCATCATCAGGTCATGTGATTATAGAACTCACCTATCTATTTAATTATTTAGCTTTAAAGTGGATGAGTTAACTATAAAGAAAATATTTAAGTGAGAAAGATAATAGTTTAGGTTCTATTCATCGTCTAATCCAGCGCAATGAGACGAATCAGTGTGAGATAACAGTCTGTCAAAAGACTTTATTGACATAATTCATTTTCTTTTACATTCATGGACTCAGTGTGTTGTAGTTCATGTTTGTGTGGCTCAGGGCCAGTTGCAGCACTTGCAGGAGTCCCAGTAGATGAGCCCAGGCTGGCAGCGGTGCAGGTAGGTGTTCCCCTGGAAGCACTGGAAGTAGGTGGTCTTATCAGCCACGTTCTCATACAGACCATCAGGGCGGCCATGGCAGAAGTCAGCAATTGGATCCCTGGTTGTGGTAGGAGCCGGGGTGGTGGTGGGTTTTGGACCGAAGCCTTACAAATTAACCAAGAGGACAGAATCAACAGAGGCTAATCAGCAGATCAGTACACATTAGTAAAATGTAAAGAAATATAAAGAAATATGCTTAGGAAACACAACTTTGAAAGTGAGCAACTAATGGAATACAGTATGTTTTTCAGGCATCTGGGATCAAACAAGGCCATCAGAGTGATCAGATTTGGCTGGCTGAGAGGAATGAGCTCCAGTACTTACCCATAGACATCCTGAGGTGGTTGACAAGAGGATATGGTCCACCTGAGCAGAAAGATCCACTGAAGTCATCCATGTCCAGGGTCCAAACATGAGCACCTCCCAGCCTCATAACTGTCATGAGCTGGACCTGCAGGTGGACCACATCAGCTAAAAAGTTCAGGAGAACAGCAGCAACCTACGCATCTCTGAAACAGACCTAGTACTAGGCTCTTCTTTCACTTCATTTATTCTATAGGACCAGTGCTTACGGCAACATCCTGGGATGATTCCATGGCCAAGCGTGTGTGGAGAGCACAGAGAGGCCCATATTTACATTTGTCTGATAGCAAACCTAATAACTGTCTTGAATCAACTGTAGACACTAAGCTGCTGTGGGTGTTTTCCCATGACGGTGCAGAGACATCTACTCAAGTATGTGCTATGATTGCTAATACCTGGGGGATATTCAACTGCTCAAAGTCCCTAACACAAAAACAGATCAAAACATAAATTGGTGCCAGTGCCCATTGATAAAAAGAGGCTGGATGGAGACGATAAAAAAGAGCAACGTTAGTGGTAATGGAGCTCCTACCTTGGAAGAATAGCTCCGCCTGTCATCATAGCCCAACCAGGAACTACCAAAGGTGGCGTATGGAACCGACTGCCCCTCAATCCATTCAACTGTAGCACCGGAGATGAAGTCACAGATCTGGTAGAATAGAAACAGAGAGTTAGATCAGATCAGATTGTCTGTGCAAATTCTCATTTGTCCAGGTCAAAGGCATCTCCAGGCAGTTGAATCAAGTCAACTGGACTTAGTTTTTGTCTTGAAGACGTCATTGTCAAAGTGTCAACCAACCCAATGTGACACAACAAGTCTCAACGACTGTCATGGAAACCAGACTCCTGTGGCACCAACAGATAACTGTGTCACCCTCACGGGGATTGGCCCAATAATGTCATACTTGGTCAGCACCCTCACAGAGCTTAAATACCTGAGTCATCCACCGCTTTTCAGACTAGCCAGTCTAGTCTACACGAACTCATGAAGCCACTGGGATAAGGGGCGAAACATCTTCAAGACAAAAACTAAGTCCAGTTGACTTGATTCAATTGCCTATAGATCAGATCAGATTGCTCAGTGCAGGGGATAAAGTTAAACTATCATAATGTATATACAGCAAATTATTGTATTAAGTGTGACCTACCTCATAGTAGGCCCAGAAGCCAGCGGTGCGGGTGTAAGGGCCGGCGTCTGCAGGGCCATTAGCTGGTGCTCCAAGGCCAGTAGCGCCGGTGCTCAGGCGGAAAGTACGACCATAGGTGGGGAAACCCATCAGCAGCTTCTCAGCTGGAGCTCCCAGAATCAGCCATTGGGCCACAGAGTGATTCTATCAATAAGGACATGGCTGTGAACAGACAACTCCCTGGGTCTCGATGTTATATATTTAACGACACTTCATCTGGAGGTTTGAAATACAAGCATAAAACTCGGGTAGACTCTAAAAGCAGCTGAAAAAAAAATTCAGCAGCTAACATTTGTGCAAAGTCAAGCCAAAAAGTCTGTCAATAATCTTTTCTAATTTGACAGAAAATACACAGTGAAACTCACAAATGGGCTAATGTGAAAGCGTGTGTTATTTTTGTGCATCTTACCACATTGTGGTAAAAGTGTGAGCCAGTGTCAAAAGAGCTCGGGTACAGCGGACTGTTGTGTGCGGTGGTTGCTTCCCAGTGTCCATGGTAGTCGTAGGTCATGATATTGATGAAGTCCAAGTGACTGTTGGTTTTCAAAGGTTTTCTTATTAGGTCAGCAGTAAAACAAAATGTCATCACTGGTGAAGGACATAGTATTTCCTACTGAGGTATCCCTTGAGAAGATTCTGACACCTGTATGTGTCATTCATAGTAAGTAGAGATGGTTTATTTAAAATAACCAGCACTAATTCAAGTGATTCAAGCCACCCATCCAGGAGTGAATTCAATATGCTGTGATCAGGGCGCAGATATATCATTGTCATTATGCAAAACAAACAGATTAAAAAGAATCATCTGTTCCCGCATCCATTAACATTGTTAATAATTCCATGTGATTTGAATTGTTGCTTTGTATGTTTGTGGTTGCATTTGTGATGTGGACGCATGCGGGTCACTGCTGACTCTATGGGAATAACAGCACTGTGCAGTGAAACTTACGGGGAAATCTTGTTGACCTCATAGGCGCTGTTGATGGTTGGACGGAGACTTGCAACGTTGGCCGACAGCAGCAGTGGAGTCTTCCTGTTCTCTTTTGCATCATCCTCAAAGGCAATGGACAGTTCCTGTAAACAGACACACACACACATACACATCTCATTGTTTGTCTCTCTCAAACTCCTACACAGAAATCAGAAGAGTTAGTTTATCTATTATTACACAATGTTCACATTTCTTCCTCCATTTCCGTTTATTAATTTCTATAAACAAAAGATAAAAAAGCTATTTGTAAGTTTTGCTAATGCTGCATAGCCACCAAACACCAATGGCAACTCTAGCAATAGTAACAGTAAAACTCAGTTCAGCAGATGTTAAGCAGATAATGTTTTTCAGGAAGGTGACACCATCTTTTGTGTATTAGCATTAGCTAACTTGGTCTTGGGCCCTTGAATGCTTTCTCTTTCTTTTTTTTAGAATGGCAATATTTTGCCATTTTACCTTCTGATGAAGCATCTTGCCCCTCAGAGGGTAACTGCTAGACTTGCCCCTCCAAACTTCAATATACAAAAGCCTTAGTGGGAAGCAATGGCCAGGATACTAGGAAACTAGGAAACTATACCTCCAAGAAAACTGAGGGTTCTTGAATGAAGGACTAATTTAAAAAAAAACTAACCATAACCAGCAGAGTGAACCTCTCCTTGTCCTCTGGTGGGCTGCCATTGTGTCCTGGATATTCCCAGGCCAGGTTCAACCCATCAAAGTTATGGGTGCGCAGGAATTTGATGGCCGACCTGATGAAGGTTGCACGACTCTCGGGCTTGGCGACCATGGCAATGAATCTGGTGGGGTGGAGAGAACACAAACTGTGGTGTCCATTCTGAAAAGGCATCAGAGTATGTATGTGGCAGATTGGCACAGCATTTGAACTTACGGGCTGATTCCATTGACCGAGCCTCCGACTGACAGCAGAGTCTTCAGGTCAGGATTACTAGAAGACAGAACAGGCAGAACATTGTATAGTTTATGGACAGTGGTATGCTGATGAAATCACTATGCTTCATTTTTAGCGCAGATCAGTGACATTCAAAGAATTCAGATCTCCTTGCTATAGATCTAAGACCTGAAAGCCAGTAGTGTTGGTTCTGCGGCATTCCTCACATCAGCTGCAAAACATTTCTGATTCAGACAAATATGTGATTTCTATGGAAGAGTATTACACTCAATTGAAGAAAAAAAAGCTGTTTTTCAGAGTAATTAATTTTTTTTCTGTTTTTTGGAGCCATTTATTTTTCAGTTTTTCTGAGTAATTTTTTTCGTTTGTTTGTTTTTCTGAGTAATTTTAATTCACTTCTGTAGATTTCATTTTATTTGGTGAATTTATTTCTACAGTCTACACTTGCATAACATTTCTACTGCATGTGACAGAACGCAAGTCACTAATGCCACTCTACCTAATATTAATTGGTGCAGGTTATATAACATGGTTATATAACATTAGTGACACTGTAATGTTTGATCTGGTTTCTGGTTTACCGTTTCTTTTGTATAGATATGTCATAATTTTATCAATCATTAGTGAAATAATTTATCTTCATCTTGAATATCTGCATGGTGGAATGTGGACAAGGCGTCCTTTACCTGGTAAAGTGTCTAAAGGTTATTAAAGATTACAACCATCAGCTGTGTGTCTGCATTTGTTTACTGCTTGTACTTCTTAATAGCCCTGTCCTTTTTATTACACTGCCATAAAGTTTGTTTGTTTACGGTTGTCATCAACAATTCCAGCTGCAAGTGGCTCCGATCTAACTACAGTTACAAAGACTATTTGTCTTGTCATGCTCTAACAGGTACAGTGTACATGTAAAGCTGCTGGCTGCCTGCACTGACTGTGTAAACTCACACATTCTTGAGGCTGCTGAGTTTCTGGTACTGCTGGTCATCATTCCACTCGATGGCACTCAGCTGGTTGAAGCTGTTGATGGTGGCCAGGGAGTAGATGACGTGGGTGCACAAGAAGGGGTCGATGTTGTCTGCTGTGAATTTGCCCACAGAGGGCCTGTACTGGGCCCAGTTGGTCATGTGGCACACCAGCTTGTTTGATGAAGCTGTGGGAGAGGGGAGGTGTTACAGCAGAAGTGAAGCTCTGACCCATTCGATCTGAGTTTAATGAAGAGTAAAAGCTGTCACGTGAAGCACATACTTACCCATGTGCAGAGCAAGCAAGACGCCCAGAGCTGAGGCACAAGAGAAAACAAAGGTGACAGACTCATGAATGGTCATGAGTGAATGAATGAATGAATGGCCAGATACTAGAACTAATGATGTCAGTTAAGAATTTACTGTTTTATTTCTGTATTTAGGAAAGATGTTTTAAATTGAATCGAGTGAATGAATGAATGAATGAATGAATGAATGAATCTATGATTTTACCTGTGATGAGCCTCGCCATCGTTCCTTCTTGATATCCAACCTGTTTACTGCTGCAGCGAGGTGCCTGTAAATGATGAGAGAATGTATGCCAGTTTGCCAAACAGTTCACAGATTGTTACTACGAACGAGTGCTGCAGTCTCTTTGGGTAAAAGCAACTGTCCATTGAGTAAATGTAAATGTAATAACCACTTTCCCCTTCTTAAAGTAAAACATCACATCACAGCACAGCAATCTGCAGCTAAATGTAAATGCATAGGACTCATCCAGACATGCTCTTTACCTTTCTTGAAGTGGAACAGAAGCAGAGTCCGGCACTCAGTGGAGCTGGATCAGGTTTATATTTGAACCATTAATGACTAATACCAGGTTGCAAAGTGCAGCAGATAAGAGATTGGCATGGTGGGCGTCAGACTGACATGCCTAACAACAACACTGAGGAATAGGGGAAAGCCCAGGGCTGCTGGGAAATTGACTATCAGCTCAGTGATAACAGCAATCACTGAACCTTTGTATTAATTAATGACAGGGAATGACAATCAGTAATGATGAAATAGCGGAGGTGGCTGGTACAGGGTGGACTTCCGGTTGGATGGGAGTTTTGACATCCCAGTCTAGAGAACTGGTTGGATGAATGTTTGGACTTTTGGGTCTGGACCCTGGTTGGATGAGGATGTTCATCTTTTCCAGATCATTTATTTGTCAATGACCACGATTGCGTTTGTAGAGAAAGCACACATCACTGAAATACAATTCCAATGTGTTTATTTTAAATCATATTTACAAGTAGCTCCCCTCCCATCCCCTCCCCTCCCCTACAATGTTGAAAAGGCCCAAAGGCGACAGAAGCTGCTGCGTCTCAGCCCCAACACATGGAGCACAGACTCACTGTCCCCATGTGAAGTGATGACACCTGTCAGTCAGTCCTCCAGTAAACCTGAACACAGTGAACTACAGAGGAAAGCACAAAAACACAAAACCTGGACTTCCACAGCTCTCAAAGAAGAAGAAGAAGAAGAAGAGGAGCAGAAAGAAGCTGCGTGATAGACAGTGATGTCGTTTACATTTAGGTTCAGGAGGTTTTCAGGTTTTTAAAGACTGACACCAGTAACAAACCCGACAGCAAACCTACAATCAGTGTTTAGAGCATGATGGGAAAAATACTTAGGAGCTTGTAGGTCACTGTAGACCAAGAACAGGACTCCAAAAATCAGCACATTGAAAATATGACAAATCAAAGAACGTTTGGCTAAAATAATAACATAATAATAATTACAGTGTAAACAGAAGATGACTTTTCCTAAAGTTTTTGTCTAATTCACTGTTTTTACATTAATGTCAGTTCAGTCATCAACAAAGAGCACATCTGTGTAGAATCTGATGACATTATAATAAAGCACAACATCGTACAATCAGGTGGTCAGTCATTCAAGCACCCACACTGTGAAACATTAATGCTGAGTTACACACCAAGATTCTGGCTTTAAATAATATATGGCACAATAAAAACTGAAATCATAATAACAATAATAAAAGTTGCAATGGTGGTATAAGAGCAGCTCAACACACACACACACACATACTCTTTTGCTGATGAGGGCACAAGTTAATCTAACAGTTAGTTTTACCGGTTTAAATTATGGGGGATGACTGATTATATAAAACCAGACCATAGTATATTATAATTATAAATTATCAATCGATAATTAGCACCCACCGACAGTTGACTTGTGTGGTTTCTTTTTGTATTTTATATAGGTTAAAGTTTATTTTTTCTTAAATAAAATAAATCATTTTAAGAGGCTGATTCACCTTGATGTAACGTGAACTTTTTTTGCCAAATAGTTCACAGATTATTACTAATAATCCCTGATCCTTTATTGATCGATCACTTAAGTATCTCTAACAGGTGCTGCAGTTGCTTTGGACAAAGGCAACTGTCCAATGAGTAAATGTAATATAATGTGTGTGCGTGTTGTGTGTGTATTTTATTTTCTATGATATCTAATTCCATATAGAAATTTTAATATGGGCAGGGTGTGTAATGTTAGCATGAGATAGGTCTGGACTTTGGGACTGATCAAAAACACAAGGACATATGAACTCATCCGTCACTGTGATTGTCACAGTTTGACTGTTTAATAATCAACATCACTGACACAGAAGGTGACCAACCAAAGGGGACACCAACATCACAGAGTGTCTCAGTGAGCTGCACTTCTCCCCAGTTTTGGTGCTAAACTTTGGCAGTGGATGTAAAACCAACAGTGAACCATACAGAGATAACACAACTCAAACTGGACCAGGTGTTTTTGTTTAGTGTTTAGTTGGCAGTGACAGAAAACCTGGACGAGAATCTGAACCCACAGCATCAGTTTCCCTTCAACTCGTTAATCTATTGGCAACAAAATAATTTACACAGGTCTGAACAAATCAAACAAACAATAACAAAAAAAGAGACAAATTAATGCACTTGAAGTCTCTTCTGACCTGATCTGAACCAGACACCTGTAGCTGGGCTCAGAACACTGCAGTGGGTCACAGACAGAGTGGGTCAGATGGAGGTCACCTCCTTCCAGTAAACTGCAGTAAACTTGTTACACAAGAGCTGTGATGATAGACACTGACAGGTTTACAGTGAGGATGGTTTATAACCCTGTAAACTGCTCTCTGATGACTGCTGACCCATTCTTTGATCTGTGATGTCCCAGCGACCTGCAGTAACGCTGAGCACGGGCTCTGCACACCTCTGTCAGAATTACTCAAACAAAAACACAGGCACAACAATGTAAACACAATGTAATACTCCTCGGCCCATCTCGTCTCACTCCTCCGCACTCGCACACATTCATCAGCAGTAGTGACGCAGCTCTGCAGTTTTGCAAAAATTTACAGCCGATGGCTAAAACACTAACAAGCACACAGATGCTCAGGAGCTGAAAACCAACTGTGAAAAGATCTAAATAGCAGGAGGCTGATTCTGCGTTCACTCCGTGAGCAACCACACTAGCAGGAACCACTACAACACCCCCTTCAGGTCGCTCTAAGTGTAAACAGATAGACCACTTACACATAATGTCAGCGGTGATACACCTGTGATTTACAAATATTTTATACCTG